>JANRMT010062853.1:457358-496626 GCA_026402145.1 Polypterus bichir lapradei | reverse complement strand
TTCTTTAACACACTACTTCTCCGCTGCGAAGCGCGGGTATTCTGCTAGTAAATAATATAGTAGTCTGGTCACTCTTTTCCATAAAAAAAAAACAAAATTAATTGCAAATATGCACAACCTCCATCCCGTACCTACATTGCTGACTCATGTAGAGGTTTCGGAGACAGACTGCTGGAGACTCAGAAGGATAGGGAAATTTGAATTAACCAGTAAATTACTGACGGGTCAAAACCAAAAATCAAGCTTATCTTTCATCTAGTCCAATATGTGAAACAAGTGAGTCAAAACACAATAGGTTTATGTTCATTGCCAGGAAATTAAAGTTAGAATTTGTGAGAAGGGTTTTTACAATATTTATAGTCTTGAATAATGATCTGCATGTGGCTCCTCTTTATATATTATCAGTCTTATGATGTCCAGGACCACATCCGCTAGCAACTGTTGTAGTGCCATAGCAACCACATCACAAAATGGGGGCATCCACAATAAAATAAAATGGTGTCACGGTAATTTCAGATATAAACAGTAGCATATAATACGAAATCTAACAACAAATTTTAAGTACAAAATGAAATGAAAGTGATTTCTGTACATTAGAAACCATAGAAGAAAATAAAGAACCCTTCAGGAAAAATGTATTGAGCAGAGAAAAATATGAAAGAAAAATGGACTAGCATAACATCCTCACACAAAATCTACATGACTTAAAAGCCTGGTGTAACTCCTGACATAAATTAAAATAACAACAAAAGTCAAGCAAAAATCCAACAACTTGGTTTATAGTAAAATGAATCAATTCCTGCCAAATTCTAAAAAAATTCTTGAGCCATTCCTTCGAGAGAGAATTTCATTTTATTCAAACTGTGGGACCTGAAACAGAGAAAATTGTTTATACTTTCATAAATTAATTTAATGTAATAAGGTGATTCACTAATTTCATTTCACATGAAATCTATAAATAGATCATGTATGTTGATGAGGAAAAGTACAGTATCTAAGTTATTTAGATTTTTACATTGATGTTTACGTAGTGATGTCAAATTATCGATAGCAAATTCAAAGCATCAAGGCACGTATTGTTTTAAATTTAGGGCTTAATTAAATCCTTATACTCACGCAAATCTTTGTTCCCCACCAAACAAAACAGTGCAAGAATGCTAAAGAGTATTATTAGAGGTAATTAATCAGAAATAAAATGACTAACAGGTTTGTTGTGATTAAATATTTTCAATGAATAATTTAAAAAGTGCTAGTGAAGGGCAGCATTGATAAGGAGACACCATATACTGAAAATGTTTTTAAAATTTTCAAAGTATGGTGAATTTAATTCTCACTGATTTTGAGTAAAATAGTGAATTTTTCACATTGTTCTTTATTAGTTACAATAATTCTAGAGTAAAATAGGCTGAAGGACTAATAATGTACTGCAGGCTACCAAAGTGTTCATCAAACAATGATGACATGTACATCTGAAAGAACATGGTTTACATGAAAAGATTTCAATATTTTGAGCAAACAAATTAAAATAATTGTTAATAAATAAATGGCAGCAAAACCCAAAATACATGCATCCATTAGCTTTTTATAGTTTTTCATACGCCAACAGAATTTTATAATTGGCATGTTTATTAATTGTCTATTTCACGTGTTGCCCTTCCTAAAATTTTAGATAACAGACCTCATTTTCCAAAGAAACTTTTACTAATTGCTTCAATATTTAGTCTTCAGGTGTTGATTTCTTAAATTTGATCTTTGACTCTCACTATTGTTTTGACAACAGAAAGTTTTGATCTCACAGTTCTAACCCTGCTACTCATTTCTCATTGCATCTCTTCTTCCGGTCCATCTCTACTTTACTGCTACCCCTGTAGAATAACATATACAGTATTTAACATTTTCCAAATCTGCTTATTCCAATTTAAGGTTCACAGGGAGGTGGAGCCTCTTATGGCAGCACTGGGCATAAAAATAGGAAACAAACCTGAACAAGGGACCCATCCCTTACAAGACTCTTTTGTGCACACACAGAGACAGGCACACTCACGCTTACTGATAAGGGGTCTGTTTAGAACTGCCGGTCTAACAGTATTAATCGAACCCGTGTGCAAGGTATAAACTGGCTGTCTATCCAAGTTTGGTCTCTGCTGGGTATGGAAAGTACTTGATTCAGAAAGTGAATGAAGGAATGAAGCAGATTGCATTTTAATTAAATGCCCATGTAACTGTCAGCATCCTCTATAAAGTGGCTGTTTTTACTTTTTTTATGTTTATAATTTAAAAGTAATGACAATAAATAGTTATTTAACCTGTTTCTTCATGATGTAATGATATGCTTTTATAATGAGAAGATGAAAATTGAACTCCACTTATGAAGTCAGTCTTTGTGTATCTTTTTTATTTTTGCTATATACTCTACTGTGTATTTTATCATACATTTTGTCTGCTTTTACATGCATTTTTATTACTCTTTAATTTAATATTATTTTTGTATCAGTATACTGCTGCTGGATTATGTGAATTTCCCCTTGGGATTAATAAAGTATCTATCTATCTATCTATCTATCTATCTAAATTGTTCTTGCATAAAACTAGTATTGTAAATTAGAGCAATGCAAAAATTACACAGTTTTGTAGCCATTTATAATATACAAAAACATGGAAAGCATGCACCAAATGATAGATTCTAAACAACAAACTGAATTTACAGCACTGTACATAAATGTGGAGCTCTATTTTAGAAGGCAAACTTCTGAAAGTTTGATATTTATTATTTATATGTATTTTTCAGGGTTCAGTAACCTTTATTGTCAACTAACAAAAAGTCTCCTAACGGGTGCCAGAGCGCTTCTGTTTCAAAATTTCTGTATCTACAATTACACTTGTCAATCAATTCAAAGAAAATAATTTTAACCACAGGAGAAATGATGTGTACACACTAAATGCTAACGGGGAAAACTATGTGTTTTTGTAAAGCCTGTACATGCAATTGAAGAACAATTTCTATTGATTCTTTTCCTTGTAAATAAAATGACTGTGACGGGTGAGGAGTAGTAAACGCAAGTGGCAGACAGAGGCTAAGGAGGAAAATCAATAGCATTTTCCTAACTCGCTACTGTGCTTTGGTCGGCTTATTCTCTGTGGGCTGAAAGAGGTAGTGTGGGGATTAGCACTGGAGCTTGATGCACTGTGCAATACCTTCTCTCTGTCTTTCCAGTCCTCTATTAGAATCATTTATATACATAAATAAGAATCATAAAGTTCATTGAACGCATCTTACTATACTGAAATAACAAATAGTAAATAGCCATTCCATTTCATACTATGAAGAAAAAAATAAGAGCAGAAATGAGTTGAGCATTTTCCTCAGCTGTTTACTGTTGTAGTGTCTTGTACTGTGTAATTGTTTAATATTTTCTTAAATAGCAAGTGTTTCCTATATAACAAATCAACCCCACCATTGTTTACTTTGATCTTTATTTATTTATTTTACATGAAAGGAACTTTATTTTTTTATTGAATTAATGCTTGGGATGTCACAATAACCTTAAAAGATTTGCACAATTTATTTAAGTTCCTTAAGTAAGAATAATTATTTGTTTTGTATCATTCATTATGTTTGCATCAATTTGAATCACAGTGATATGAAGTCAAGTTTATAAGAAGAAACTGAAACATTTTTGTTGTCATCACTACTCACCTTGTGTCTACTCAAAAAAAACATCATCATACATTTGAAATGTAGACAGATGCCAAATTACCTGCTCTGTGACAGCTAGCAAGAAGATTCACATTGGTAAAGATGGCATTGACTGATTTCAATAGAGTAGATGTCTAAAGAAAGAAAGAAAGAATGATTTTCACACTGCGAACTAAATTTCTAAGCTAAGCATTGGTCTATTTAATATCACTTCCTCACTACGTACATTAGAAAGCTACTGTAGTTACTGTCATTAGCCTAAGCAAGTTCAATAAAACACCCAAAAACAGATTTATTTCATTTGCATGTTTCGTCTGATTTTTTTATATATTTTCCAAGGATGCAAATAGATTGATCAACTGAAGCTGGTCTATTTCCAGACCTCTCCAAAAGGGCATCTAGGATTATTACGGGCCACCAAATGCTGGGATAATAGTCAGTGCTGTTGGAAAACCATTTGCAACTAAACAGTGGCAAAACAGAATTGTGGGTACTCAATGCCAGATAAAAAATCTGGTTACACTCTGCTAATGGCCAGATGATTCCATTATCCTACTTCGTTACAAACCTAGGCGTTATGTTTAACCATACTCTTAACTTTTTATATTTCCCTGTGTAAGATACCTTTCTATTACCTCTGGAATATTTCCAAACCCTGTTAATCTCTGTCGCTGCAAGATGCTCAGAAGCTGGTTCATGCTTTTATATTGTCCTGTTCAAACTCTGTTTGTTGATCTACCCTAAAAACTATTCAGAAGTTACAAATACATCCAAAATGTACCTACACATGTACTTACTAGTACACAAAAGTATTCCCACATAACCCCTGTACTTTTTCCTTTACATTGTTCGTCTGTTAGAGTGAATCCAATATAAAATTCTGCCCCTTGCATTGAAGTGTCTTGCTGCTACTGCACCTGAAGGACCTCAGGACCTACTTTCTCAATGTACTTTTGCAGTCTCTCCAGTCTGTGTCCTGCACCTTTTCTCAGTGAGAGATAGATTTTTACGTAATGAGACACATGTGCCTGTTATACCTTCTGTAGTGGTTACACAAGATGATCCTCTTGACACACCTAAAACATTTCAACTGGCTCCTCTCAATCCAGAGAAGCAGCAGCTTCATTCTAAGTTCCTTCTTGACTCTCCAGTTCCTTACAGCATGGGTGTCACATGCAGGATGATTGTGTTTCCAATTAACTTTTTTCACCTCATAACTAGAGATTGTAACCACAGGTGAGAATTGATAAAACAAGTAAATTACTAAAATTAGTAAATCTAATGCGTTTTTCGAGGACTTAGATCCTGCTTCACTGATTCATCAACAAATCTCACAATACTTTTTATCCTCACTTCTGATCAAGATCTTTAATTTCTTTATCTGCTTCACTTGGGATAGCTGTTACCTCGTCATCTGCAAAGACGACACGGATCTTCTTCAGAAAGAAGCAGGACTTCAGGTTTTCTCATCTCAGCTTTGAACTGTTTTAGTGTGCATGAGAGATTACAGTCAGATGAAGCAAAGAATACATCATTAGCAGAAGACAGCAAAAATTAAACCCACCGGTCCCTAAATGAATAGTGTGAGCCCTGGCTGCACTTTGATGTCTCGTATATAAGAATTAGGAGTGAGAGACAAGATACACATTTGATGGGAATCTATTCCCTTCCACTTTAAATTTATTCTGCTTAATGCCAATTATGCAAGCACAAAGCATGAATACAGGGACCAATTAGTAAACACCAGCAGCCCTGTGGCCTCCCATAAGGTACCACGTGGTAGGTAGTCATAGATCATTTTGAAGACCACAATATTATGTGTAGACAGAACAAATAGATTCCCTCAACTCTCAAATATCCATGTAAGGTCAAAAAGATGGTTCATTGTTCCATGGCAATGATGGAATTAAAAGTATGCTTTTTATTTTTCTGGTTTTTCACTTTTCAGTGTTTTGGGGAGCCAAGGAAAAATCATGACAAGCACCACCCTACGATATCAATAAACAAAGCAGCTTTCTTATATCAAAGGAAAAGCTCTAACAGCAGTATTGATCAGTTCCAACAGTGAGATGTAGTGCCATATTGTGGAAGAAAACATCTTCATTCAAACCTTTATTCTTTTTTATATTTTTTTTGCAGTTTTCTTTACTCTGAGTTTAGATGTCAACTTTTTCAGGCAGGCAGGAGGGGGAGGCAGAGCCAACAGTAAAATTGCCACCCCACAGTTGATCTTTAAGATGTTCTATAAATCAGAATCGCTCTCAGCATGTGGAACTTAATATGGAGGATTGTGAGCTCGGGTCTTGTCCCCTTATCTGCAAACCTGAACAAAAGCCTCTTGTTCTCAGAATGTCTGGTTATTGTAGCTCACCAACACTATTTATCTGTTTCATGTTCCTTATCGATTTGAATAAATGATGTATTACCAAATACAGTAAAAGTATAGAAAAGCAGGCAAAGTAAAGTAAAAAAAATTGTTTTTCAAGCAGAGACTCTGTATCTGAGATTTATCTTAATTTCTAGGCTAGATAGTCAGAATCCTTTGTTCATTTTAAACACAAGACATTCTGCAATGTAAATTGCCGTTCAAGGGACAGCTTCATTATTCACACTTAGTTATTATAATTTATTCTCCTGGTTATCTTTTTTTATTAAATTATTTTTTCTTAGCAGATAGTTAAAAGTTTGCATCAATTGAATTTAAATTTTGCAATGTTTTCAAGGGAAGAAAGAATTGATAGAATTGTAAAAAAAAAAAAAAAAATCAACATTTGTTATTCCACAATTTGTTATCAATGTGTGGCCTGTTTTGACAACACAGGTGACATAATAATGGCTAGTTATCTCTTTCTAGTTTATAGCTTAAGACGTCCATTCTCCTGGTGCCATTTTTATAACATTGACTTGATTCTTACTGGGCATTGTCTGAAAGGTGACACAGTTTAACATTATTAAACTCACTACGCTTACAAAAGTATTTTTGTTCTGGTAGTGCGTGTGGAAACAATTTGGAGTGGCCCTGGTGGGTATTATAATAAACCCACTGACTAAATATACGTCTTCTATGTAATACGCTACCATTTGTCTGTCCAGGATTTTAAATCACCTAAAGCTCGCAAACTGTTTCACCTCTTGACCAGAAATTTGGTACACATATACTATGTGACGTCTACTATCCACTTTTGGAGTGATGATTGACCTCCAAGGTTATTCCTCTTTTTATTTTATTGTAGAATCAACTCTCGGCAGAAGCCAGCAGGGCGGATGTGTGGCACATGCATACGGGCATCGTTTTCATTACCTACCACCTTCACCATCACTTCCACTACCTCTTCATATCTTAAATCATTCTTGAGGCAGATTGAAGACTTAAGTGCCAGCTTAAGTAAAAAATTAAAGAAAACGTACTAATTGAAACACAAACACTGACACAGTTTTAACGCGAAAAAATGCAGACGAAAGAAGAGAAGAAGCGGGTCTCTAGGGTAGAGAAAAGAAGAGCTGCTCAGGAAGCAGCAAGCGCATCAACCTCTGAGCAAACGAATGCTAAACGTACAGTGAAAGAGGATGAAAACTAGGAGTGCTCAAGTCGAATGTATTCACTGCACGTTATTGTGCAGTGCGCCGTTACTGGTTTATAATAATTAGTGCAACCTAATAGAAACCTAATAGAAATGCTTTAAAGAGAAGTAGTCAAATAAACTAACTCTCCATTAAAGTAGCTGAACTTCATACTCTGACTACATTTTACATGCCCTTGGATTGCTATTGAGACAATGTGGCTCTTAACCAACCAAACAAGCTTGGTGGGCTGAATGAGGATATTGAATAACCAGTGGACTTTTCTTGTTTATGAAATCCACGAAGTAGATTTAATTAGACTTTAGGAATTACTGCCATCCCTGGGAGGTGACCCAGTGACAGACCATCATAGACTATAATTGCATTGTAATGTATTGCAGAATGTGGAGAGAGGGCACCAGTAGGTATAGGCACAATAGACTTTGACTTTGTGTTTCTGCATAGGCCGTTGGCTCCCTGGGGTTTTAACAAGGTAATTTTTTTTAATTGTCCTTAGCCTCTCTGATTGCCAAGTAAATATACATATCTTCATTTTCAGTACATTCAATTACATTCTCAAACCTGCATAATCCAAGTCAGGGTCACAGATGGCACATGAAAGAAGGCACAGGGAGGAAGGAGGCCTGGACTGGGCAACAGCCCATCATCAGGTTAGGTACATCTGGCTTACTTTATTTTAATTAATATTAAATTCACATCATCAGGTGCCTTAAAAGAGTACTCCACACAAAAATGATATTTCTTATATATTAATTACCCCGTGTATTTTGTAGTGATTTCTGAGAAAAACTTTTTCATGCGTAATGGAGATTACAATGTTTCTTAAATACCAGAGGTCAATGGTGACCAATGCTGACAAAAGCAAATAATATGAGAAAATCCATGAAAGAAATCATAATTAGCAATGTGCCAGTTTTACAAGTAAAGAAATGCTTTAACAATTGTTTTTTTTGGCAAAAGGTAAAACCCATCCCAGATGGGGGTGGCAACCCAAAACAGAGCCCAGTTACATACAAGCAGTTAATCATTCTGAGCTGATTTAGAGCCACCAATAAATGTAACCAGCATGTCTTTGGTATTTCTGAGAAAATGCCACTATGATGGTGGGAGAACTTACATATTTCACACAGGAAAAAACCCAAAGACTATGGAGCAGTGAAACAGCAAGGCTGCCCAGCAGGTGCCATGCAGTGAAAAATAAGTGGCCTATGGATGCAGTCCTGCTATGTCCTTATGGGCTCTGTCAGGGCAATTTACAACACTCTGCTGCTTGCTTTGGTTGGTTGCCCATTTTCTGATGTACTTTCTTCATCTCATGGGCTTTTTTATTGAAAGCCAACTGATCTTTAATTAAAAACTAACTTATGCATTACTTCATCATGTGTTTTTTCTTCTTCTTGGTTAAAAAAAAGAAAATCTCACGACCAGAGAATTCTTATGCCAAGAGACAAGTAAAGCATTATTTTGAGTTGTAGAATATTGTCAAAGCTATTTGATTACAACTGTCAGCATTTGTCTGTGCCTCTTACACAAATCCAAGGACATATAATATGTATGAGAAACGCAATGATACTGTGTTTTGAAATTTGCATTAATACAGACGCACAACCTTATGCATTTCTATTTATTTAGTGTGGGGCTACATTTTCATTATCTTGCTTGAAATTGTTCTTGAAAATTGAAACAGTGTTCCAGCTAAAAGAAATAAATTTACTTACTATGTAAAAGGGTTTTTTCTTCTTTAATTCATCACTAACACACTGGTGTTTTTAGACTTGTTTATGCATTCAATACTATTTCCTAATATTACTTTATTGAACCGTATTTTAGATTGTAAAGTTTTATACTATTTCTAGTTCAGGGCAAGGAGATCGAAAAATGCATGAATGTACTCAAATAAACAGCTCTCAAAAGCCAACTAATAAAAAAGAATATACTGCCTTAATTAAGTGTATCCTGACAGAATGTTGTGAAAGACATATGATTAAAAGAAAAAAGCGAATGTTCCTGTTCTACTAAACTTGTTTGTCTAGCATGATGTATAAAATTACCCGATATAAAGCATTAAGCTCTATGAGTACTAAAAATAAAGGAGATGAATGTCAGGTCTATAAATGATATTAATATTAAGCACACTATTATAACTGTTAAATTAATGGTTTTAATCTAAAATAAAACCTTTTGCCATTGTTCTGATATGCTGTGATTTTAATGATTGATTATCTATATCTGTAAAACACCCCCACACACCCCAGTGGTTATAGTCCTTATTCCCAACTCCCTTTATTCCCAAATTTGGCAGTATTCATGCATTTTCAGCCTTATGAGGATTAACTTTCATGTGTAATATTTATTTCTAATGTCAAGTATTCCTTGAATAAAGTCACATAAAAGTAAAGGGCTTCAAGCAAAAGTTGTAGTGTGGAGCTACATTTCATTTTATATCTGACCGGGTAGCGCAGTATGTACTGCCTCCTAACTCTGGAGACCTGCTCTGTGTTTCTTACCCAGTGTGTCATTATAGAGATTGCATGTTCTCTTAGTGAGTTCTCTCTTTGTATTTACTACATAGAAAAATATATTAGAATTATTGGTGATTCAGAATTAGATTAAGATCGAAGTAGCAGCTTACTCCTGCGCTGCTTTGGTGAACGCAGAAAGAATGATGGCCAAAAGTGATTCAAATCATTTTACTTTACTCTGAACCTCAGTGATTTCTAGGCATTTAGACGTGCTTGGTTTACATTAAAATAACCATCTGACCTTGATGCTTTGCCATTATTCACTTCTTTAGGTGATGAACATAGTGAGCTCAATGGCATAGCATGGGAAGAAATGTGCAATGTACTGGTAAAGTGCATGGAGAGAGAGTATATAGAAGATTAAAGCTTGCTGGTCTCATAGGTCTTTGTCCAGTTATTTAAAGTTCAGATTTGAAAAATGAATATTTGTCAAAATCCTAAGAAAATCATTGAAATTGATCGAGGGTAGTTCAGTTTGTATGGCTTTATGCCTCCCAACTCTAACCTACCATACAACACTAGACCTTCACTTGCGAGAGTGTCAAAGTAAATTTTCATAACATGCACAAGAGAAGGGGATGGTGTGAGGTCCATGGCACAGTGTAGTATTTAAATAAATAATCATGTCCCAGGAAGTACGGGCTTCGATGAGGTGTGGGTGTATTCGAGAGAGCTTCACTGAGGGGGCGATTGGGGCGCTTGGCTGATCACGCATACACATGCAAATGGGAGCGGATCAGTCAAGTGTTTCATTCACACCTCAGAGTATGCAAAGCACCAAGTCAGGGAGGATGAAAATAGAGCCTGCACGACAGAGGAGGAAGAGGTCAGAAAGAAAGTACTAAAAGAAACAGGAGAGAACAGAAAGATATGGAGGGTAAAGGAAGAAATGATAAGAGATGGCAGGATCGGGAGAGGAACTGGTGCATTGAAAAGTTGAGGCAAGCAGTCAGAATTGATCCCCCATGAGGGGTGTGTGGCCAGAGTTTACAAAGTCAGGGCTGCTTCTGCTGAGCATTCCAGGACCAGGAGCAACCAACTGTTCCATGTCGGCTCCTGCCCGAATGCCTTGTGGTGGACAGGAGCCGGAGCACAGTTCGTGGGTTCCTGCAAATGCTGAGGGATGGCAATAAGGGACACAAGTAGTGTTTGGGGCACCCCTGCGGTGACCGAACGAGGAGGCTAGGGTGTAAGCCCATGTGAACGATTACTGTGCTTTTCGTCAGGTGTCTCTGTGGGCTGCGTAGATCCTTATAGGTCAGGAGTAGAGACGTCAGATTTTAAGACGTCATGTTACAGATTTTATCATTTATTTATTGGAACAAAGTTATGCACTGCACTGTTTGTACTTTTGTTTGGCTTTAATAAAAGCACTGACACTTTTTGCACCAAACACTTGTAAAATGTGTGTTTCCTCATTTGTCTGGCTTATCTTGGTACACGACTTTTGACAGTTATGAGAAGAAGAGGCTCCCAGAAGTGACAAGAGCATGGAGCTGACTGGGACACTCACAGATGGAAACCTCCATTAACATTCATGTGAAAAAGGCTTATTTAAAATACTTGTGGTTTTATGTTGTTTTTGTATTAGTGTGTAATGCGAATGAGTGATGCTTCAGTATTTTAAAGGATGGTAGGTAAATGTTCTACGATTAAATGACACTGGAGATTTGAACTCCCAATGTATCACCCACTGGATACAAAGACCTTTCTTTTGAGTCCATATATGTATTTTCTGAATTTGCTTATTCCATTAATGAATTGTTGTGGAGCCAGACATTATCAAAAAAATGCTAAAAACACTGAGGCAGAAAATTAATAAAATTGGAACAGATGATAAGAAATGGACAAAAAAAGGGCAAAGATTCATAACTGAAAACCTCAGTCAAATGTAGAACTTGCCAATCTCTTTGTTTTCACTTAGTAAAGTTAAGATGATTTAGAAAATACCAGGCATATTCCTTATACCAACAGAATGGTGAGATCAGGCAGTGCACAAAATGGCAGTAGTTGTGAAAAATAAAATGGTGTCAAAAATAATCCAAGCCAATTCAATGAATCCCGATTAGGAAAAAATGTTATCAGAATTGGAATCTACATATTCCAAAACCTAAAACAGATTACTAAATGCCAAAAAAATAGAAATTAACATAATCCATAAACTCACGATAGATCTTGCTGTCTCTATTCTACTAAGGACCACAGAGGAAATAAACTTGTGCATTTGAATATAATGGCCCTCAGTCAATTCTAGTTTTATAAAATGTTTAGGTAAAATCAACCGGCTTATTGCTGTTTTTTTTTTTTAATGGACCATTTTTTTTCTTTTTATGAATGGTTTCTCTCAGTGTTTTTCACATACTAGAGTTCTGTAATGCACTCTTTACAGGACTACCTAAGAAAGACATCAATCTGTTACAGTTAGTGCAGAATGTAGCAGCAAGAATCTTAACTAGAGAAAGAAAATCTGAGCACATCTCACCCGTTTTAGCATTGTTATGTTGGTTTAAAATTGGCTTTAAAATACCACAAATGGTTTATAAACTCTTAAATAATCTCACCTTGTCCTATATTTTGGAATGCCTGTCCCCTTACACTCCAAATCGTAACGATCAGATCTTCAAATGAAGGTATGCTTATAATTCCAAGAGCCAACCTACAAAGAAGTGGTGTGGCGGCCTTTTGCACCTAAAATTTGGAATACTTTTCCAACAGAAATTTGTCAGGCTACTATTGTAGAACAATTTAAAAAACTGCTAAAAACACATTATTTTAAAATGGCTTTTATGTAGCTACATTTCAGTTGTACAGTTGTATTCTTATGGGCATTGAAGTACCATTTTCCTCTGGGTTCTCCAGTTCAGTACTAAAGTGTACTTTCTCTGCTGTCCTTTCCGAATTCTGTTGTGGTGGTGATTTTTGCCACCATTGCCACCTGATCAAGGCACCATTTTGGATTGAATGGTGGGTGTCCCAGATGTCCACATGATCATCATCATCAAATTCTTTCATGTGAAGCCTGTAACCCATGAGGACTCATTTACAACATCTGTGTTAGGTAGAATTCCCATTGGGAGCTGGGTGGTCTTTAGACCTTGGAACCCCTGCAGATTTTGTTTTTTTCTCCAGCCCATCTGGAGTTTTTTTTTTTTTCTGTCCTCCTGGCAGAGGAATAAAGAATAAATGTCTAACAAGCACAACACTGAACAACTCAACAAGTATCACAATTCCTATCTTGATGGAAGTATTAGGAAAATGAACATATTCCCACATTCCACATGCTTTCCGAAGCCATGTAAATGTATCTCATTGGATAACATTCATCCAATCAGACACTGTCCTTAGCTGTCACAGTGTTTTTGGCACAACTACCTTAGAAAAAAGTGACCTTGGGCCTCATGTATAACACCATGCATAGAATTCACACTAGAACATGGTGTACGGACAAAAAAAAAATCCAGATGCAAGTTCCACACATTTCGCCTTTGTAAATCTCAATGAATCTGAAATTTAACGCATGCTCACGCACCCACAGCCCCACCTCAACTCAATATAAATTGCCTCTTCCGTTCACTATTTTGTTAAAAAACAATGGCAAAAGCACATGGAAAGAGAAGATTTTCAGTGAATGTGAAGTGGAGGCAAGGAAAAATGTACTATTTGTTAGTTTAAGCAGTAGTATGAGCAACAAAAGTGATACAGCGTGGAGGAGACGCTTGAAAGTTCAAATTCAGAAAGTCACATAGTGCTCCAAATAAAAAAGGAAGTGGTCAGATATCAAAGTCAATGTGAAAAGGCATGTTGCAGCCCACCGTCAGTTTATTCTGTTTCAGACAATATTACAAAAACTGACCTCTGTGCCACGACTCCAGGTGGTAATGGTGCTGCTGCTCTCAGCACATCTTTCAGGTCCTGACTGCACACACACCTCTGCTTCGGAAACTGCTGGGCAACCATCTGGCTGTGTGCTGAAGGATGTTCTGGAGTCACTGGATGCTGCAAGAGATGTGGCCAATGAGCTAAGGAATATAAGGGCTGTATAATCTGATATTGACCACAAATTAAATTAATTGGTTAAAAAATAAATGCTCCATCTGATTAGATTTTTTGCATTTTGCTAATTACATTGAAATTAAGTTGTAATGCTGTCCCATTTGGCTGATCATTTGCTGGCTCAGGGTCAAGTTCATCATAATGCATCTGTTCAGGTACAGGCAAGCCACGATTGGGTGTCACATTCTGCAGCACGCTACATGCTTACACAATGAGACACACTTTCTATGTACTATAGAGCAGCATTTCAATAGACAAGAAATGCTTTATATTTACATAAGCAAATCAATTCTGTGAAGGCTCCTTTATAGTGTAGCGTCGGCATCAAGCACTACAACAGACAGATTCTCTGCTCTTTACTTTGGAATGACTTGCTATCCTTAACACTAGAATTACCAGAACCTACGAGAAAACTTGTAAATCCAGCCCACCTTAAATCCGTTCGCACCTCTCCGCCAGCATCTTTTGTCCTGTAAATGTGCCGATTTAGAGAAGCAGCAAGCAGCCGGCTATTTCATCCTCCACCATCGCAGAACATTCAGTAAGTTTTCCCAGCTCATGCCTTGTTTGATTATCTGGAAGTGAGTGAACTGCTGAGTTTTAGAGTGGAAATAATACTGTATATCATTATTTGGAACACATGCATTTCATGTGTGTGCCGTTTCTACACTAATCTGTGTAAACACATTGTTAAAATAGAAACTTTTTCATATTTTAGTACTAAATGTTACAAAATGTAGGCATAAACTATAGAATGTGTTAAGCCTGAAGTCCAAAGATCAAATAAACACCTTCACAAATGGTTCAAGAATAGTACCAATCACAAAACGTTATCGCACTAATGCAATATTATTTGAAAACAAACAGCGTCAGATCGGTTGTGAATTTAAACTGGCGCTGTTACTTAGAGTCAGATCAGGAGAGTCAGGCGGGCAGACGGACGGGTTTAGGGGTGTTAGAGCATGATCGTCATTGACAGAATAAAACTCAGAAAAGCTAACTTTTACAAGCACCATAAATGTATACTCAGTGTCCCATATATTTATCTCTTTCTTTTTTTTTCTGTGCTGCAAAAACCATCTTTCCTACATTACGATGTGTGTACCTGTTGCAATGCACACACATTTCTCTATGCTGTGGTTTCTATTACATTGAAAGGGCACTTGACACTGACTCAGTTTACTTTCCTGGGGAAGCGGCTGTCTTGGAACAGAAGCTTGTCAATGTCGCATCCTCCTTTTCTTTTTCCATCGCCTTTTTTAGTAAGATGCAATGCCGAAGTTCCTCTGCAATATGAGCCATGAACACTCTTCTTTTCACAATAGCCCCGAGCATGCCTTGCACAGTACAAGTGCGTTGATCCTGCTGCACTGAATAAGCTCACGCCTTCTGGTGCACGATGTCGATGCAGCATGGAGAAAAAAAAGAAAGAGACAAATATATGGGACATTGGGTATAAATTTATGGTACTTGTAAAAGTTAGCTTTTTTGAGTTTTATTCTGTCAATGACGATCACGCTCTAACAAAACCCCCCTTATGCATATGCACTGTTTAAACATTAGGCCCTGTCACACAAGTGTGATTGGGGGGCACCTAGAGGGCCTGAATACCACACCAGACCAAGTGTTGGCGAGCTGCACTAGCTCCCTCTCTCAATCTTCTGTAGACCATCCATGGGAAATCCCGCTAGGTACAGGCGCCATTGAGGACATAATTTCCGGCCCAGCTCCATTGATGACATCGCATCTGGTACAGGTGCCATTAAAGATGTCATTTCCGGTCCCGAAGACGTCACTTCTGGGTCCATTGCTATTGAAGACGTCACTTCTAGTCCTAATTACATCACTCCCAGTTCCGGTCATGAAGACGTCACTTCCTGTACTGACCTTTAAAGCCGCCATGTTCTCACTATCAAATCAGTTCTGTTTTGGACATTGAACCAATCACAACTCAACTAAATTACCAAATTTTGCAGCCAAGGCATAATATACGGGTGGCTGCGGCAAACATTTGATGTTTCCTGAGTCTTTTTGTGACATCCCCTTATATTGAAAAATTCATAACAAGGAGTGGTACTGAAGGTAGATATTATTTTGAAGCAAAATATCACTTCAGTTTCAAATCAAATATTAAATTACAGTCAGAAAACTTCAAAGAGAAATAAATTCATTAAATTAGAAAAAATAAATAAATTCTTAAATACAAGCAATTTGCAGACACACTTAAATATAATCACTGATGTGATTTGTTGGTAGTGAGGTGATTTTCATTATTTAAGCAAAAAATGAAGAATATAACTGCAACTGTATTTTATAACCACAAAGGATAGTGTCAGTTCCTATGTTGGGGAATTTTCCTTTAAATAATAGCTGAGATAACCACTGCAATGGTTCTGAAATTGGTTATTCCAACTGATCTGAAGGAGCATCTGACATATGAACAGCCTGGCTTCACAATGGCACATACTAACAAATATGGAATTATTTGAAATTATAAAGGATGAGATACTTTGTATAATTTAGTTGTAACATACCAATCAAAATAAAGAGAATAGTATAGCATTAGCAAAGTATCTTACACCCGATGTTTTGTATAGATAGAAAGGCATCAAAATATCTGGGTAGATTAAAAGTCTTGTCTTATCATTAAATAGGAACTTTTTATATATAAGTACTACAGTTAATAAAACAATTATATGATCTCATTATCTTCATGATGCGCTTGTTGGAGGCGATGGACACATGAAGTCTTCGTTAATCAGAAAAGAACAGAGGAAAGCATACAGAAAATTTCTGTTACAGTCTTCCCTTTGTATTTTTTATGTTGTTGTTAGTTTTTGAAATATGAAAATTGCCCTGTTGGCACACCCATAATTACCATGTTAGCATAAATTCAACTAGGTAAAATAGAAACAAATAAAATTGATTGTGGTTTTGTTGCTTCATAAAGAACAGAATTTCTATGTAGTAGGAAGGTGCAGAGCAGCAAACACATTCTACTTGGCAATGCAAGTTGGCAGTACATACACTGGTGGTATGTGCACAGGTAATGAATTATCTTAGAAAAGTCAGATGGATAATTTGGTCTCCGTGTCCCTCTCAGATGAAGTGCATCTGTGGTTATTTCAAAAGCAGCCTGGAAGACTGAACATCAACAATGGTTGGCTCTAGTGGTTCTGTGATTGTCATACTGCCTTTTCCTGCACTTTTAAAAGTAAAGGTGACAGAGTGGTTCCAGAACAATGCCATGGGGGGAACCATTTTTGGTTCCTAAAAGACCCATCCACATGAAGGTTCCAGAAAGAACCTTTACTTCTTTAGATCCATAGATAGATAGATAGATAGATAGATAGATAGATACTTTATTAATCCCAAGGGGAAATTCACATAATCCAGCAGCAGTATACTGATACAAAGAAACAATATTAAATTAAATAGTAATAAAAATGAAAAAAGTTAGCATTTACTCCCCCGGGTGGAATTGAAGAGTCGCATAGTGTGGGGGAGGAACGATCTCCTCAGTCTGTCAGTGGAGCAGGATAGTGACAAAAGTCTGTCACTGAAGCTACTCCTCTGCCTGGAGATGACACTGTTCAGTGGATGCAGTGGATTATTCATGATTGACAGGAGTTTGCTTAGTGCCCGTTGCTCTGCCACAGATGTTAAACTGTCCAACTTTACTCCTACAATAGAGCCTGCCTTCCTCACCAGTTTGTCCAGGCGTGAGGCGTCTTTCATCTTTATGCTGCCACCCCAGCACACCACCGCGTAGAAGAGGGCACTCGCCACAACCGTCTGGTAGAACATCTGCAGCATCTTACTGCAGATGTTGAACGATGCCAACCTTCTCAGAAAGTATAGTCTGCTCTGACCTTTCTTACATAGAGCATCAGTATTGGCAGTCCAGTCCAATTTGTCATCCAGCTGCACTCCCAGGTATTTATAGGTCTGCACCCTCTGCACACAGTCACCTCTGATGATCACAGGGTCCATGAGGGGCCTGGGCCTCCTAAAATCCACCACCAGTTCCTTGGTTTTGCTGGTGTTAAGATGTAAGTGGTTTGAGTCGCACCATTTAACAAAGTCTTTGATTAGCTTCCTGTACTCCTCCTCCTGCCCACTCCTGATGCAGCCCACAATAGCAGTGTCATCAGCGAACTTTTGCACGTGACAGGACTCTGAGTCGTATTGGAAGTCTGATGTATATAGATTGAACAGGACTCTATACAGTAAATAACCAGGAATAGATGGTCACAGATTTGTGAAATACCAATGGCTCATGATTTTAAAAGGTCTCTTCCTACATACAATAAAGCAGGCTAAGTCTGGGTATTGTTAATACTTTAGTGTCCTGCTAGGTAGCCTACGATACATTACAGGTTTTATTTTTTTCTGCATATAAGGAAGTTTCAAAGCACAAAGAACCAACTTTATATGCAAAAACTCTTCCCAAAATGAAATAGTTCTTTGTCGAGCAATGGGTCTAGGAGAAAACAGATGACTCAGTAAAGAAGCATGAAGTGCCATTAAAGAACCATTATTTTTAAGAGTGTGGGATGTGCTGGATCTACTTAATCACTGCAAGACAAAATCAACTCTGATGAGAATTTGATCATTCTGAGTGCCAGGAATGGTGCCTTTGTAACAGGTGTCTGGGCACCTTACAGGTAATCTAACCTAGACACTGTTAAAATATCCGACTACGCCACCCAGTTTTATTAAGAGACTGGGAACTCCTGAAGTTTACCAATAATAGCACACAGGTTTCTTTAAATTGGGCGGTGAGTAAACACACAATGAAAGACACAACAGTAATTTCAGGAAAACCAACAGTAACTTCTATTACACCAGACAATAATAAGTACATTAAAATGATAAATGAACATAAACAAAATCTCACAATATCAGGTTTGAAATTCCCTTTTTTAAAAAAAGGAAAGCACACAGTCCACACTCTAAAAGTCCGTGAAACACAAGAATTGGAGGATACAACCTTTAGTGGTGCAGAGTCCAGTTTAAGCATTGTGTTACCCTAACACTTAGTCATTCAACTGTCCACAGATACACTCTTTTCACCGGACACTCGTTTCCCAACAGAAGTTGTGTCAAATTGTTGAATCCCTGTCAGTGTCTCTTCGTCGTTCCCTTTTCTTCCACTCTAGGCTCCTTGTGTTGCTGTGACCTAGGCATGCCTTATTTCTTGTCTGCCAGCTTTGCTTTTTCCTTTCATGCGGCTTCCCTCTCTCGCAGGACCCACAACCGGCGTCTCCTTGTGGAGCTGTCTCTTCCTCCCTGGAAGTATTGCCATCCTTGTGCCTCACGTCGTGCCAGCCACATACCCTTGTCAGCCTGTGAGCCCCTGTGCTCTGTCCGAGTGTCTTGGCAGTGTTCTCAGTGGACTGTCCCTCTTTTGCCTTCTCCTGGCCAGAGCTTAAATCTCCTTCAGTCCCTGCAATTATCAGTTCTGGACAATCAGATTAAACAATGGCACATCTAAATTTCCTGGGTTTAACAAATAATGAAAACACAAGTTAACAAAATGTATTGTTACCAACCATTAATGAGTACAGATCTGCTGTTTAGAAACCAATATTGTCAAACATGTTAATTGCCAAGTCAGGTAAATACAGACATCCTCAGTAAATACTGATATCCTGTAGACAGCCATCACAATAATAAGTTACAGGAAAACTCAGGAAATTGAAAAAAGGTCCCCTTCTGACACCTCCCAGGACATCTTTGACCCTGTGCACACTGCAAAATATGCAATGTTACCTATATTAAAAGAACTTGCTCACCAATAGATTACCACCTAGTTAAGAAAATTATAACAATAGATTATAAGTAGTTTATCCATCTGTCAATGCAATGTCCAAGTAAAATTCCTTTTTTAATTTATAGATGTAAATCTGCACAGAGTTGGCACATTGGTTAGTACTGCTGTCTCTCAGGTCTTGGAGCTCTGCCTAAGACTAAATCTAACTAAGAATGTGAGGAGACCTAATCCAGGTCTTCAAAACTTCTAAAAGGCAATGATAAAGCTGATCCTATACTTAATGACAATGGTGGAAATGATGTAGAAGTGCTTTTAATACAGATGCCAGGAAGCACTTCTTCACACAAAGCATTGTGAAGGATCAGGAAAAAACTAGTAAACCATGGAATTAAAGCACAGATTTTGACAACTCCTCTCCATGCCTGTGCATCTTGGGTCAATTGGCCATACTGACTTGACCTAGTGTATCTGTTTGCTCTGGGATAGTCCCATCAAGGTCTCTCTAATGCTGTGTACCCAACGCTGCCAGCGGGGGCTCTGGCTCCATTTGACTTCAAGGAGATTGCGATCTATACACAAAAATGGAGAAGTTTATTTTTTAAATAAATACAAACATGATATGGTAACCATATCAAAAAATAAAATGTCACTTTTATATTTAGGTACATCTTCCAAACCCGTTTATTCCAAACTAGGTCCACTTTTATAAATGGATAAATAATTCCTGCTTTGATACTGGTTATCGCATGTTTTAATTATCCCAAACATTAAGCTACTTTACGTTCAGAAACAGGTCTGATAACAAGCCGCAGTCATGATTTACCTCCAAATTATTATTTTCATAGAGAGCAAAACCATGCAGCCATGTTTTAATAATTAAAGCCAATGAAGGTAATAAAAATGTTCTTAATGAACATAAATGGAATTAAAAAGAGGTCCTTTAAGGCCTCAGTCTCATCAAGGCTCCAAGTATCCCTTTAGACATAAACTAAGATCTGGATGTTTTAACTTATACCAATCATTGGAGAGGACTACTGTGTGTTCCTGATGTACAGCAGTGTGTCTAAGCTGAGTTAAATGATCATTTCAAATCGATTAAAGCTTTTGTTTCTTTTGTTTGAATTGCTGTACGGTCCAAGTGACATCTAATAATCAGATAACACTTCACACTTTGAGTGTTCTAATAAAAAATGCAACATTCTTATAAGAAAAAGCATTCCAGGAGAGGTCTATTAGTAATGGAGTCAGTATGATTGAAATTTGTATTTAACACAGTATTTATATACAATGTGTTCTGTAAAATACAGTAAAATATGAACTTTATTTGCTCAGTTAGTAAGCTCAGACGAAGTCTGTCATACCATCTTGACTACCATTTTTTGTGAAATAACAAATTAGCCCAATTGGTGCATTGTGGTTCCTTCCTTTTTAAATTAACAACAAATAAAAGGAAATTGGATGTTTAACTAATTAACTTTAATGCAAGTTGACAACACTGACCACAAGTTTCTACTAAACTTTAATGCAGTGGTCTCAAACTCCAGTCCTGGTAGGCTGCAGTGGCTGTAGGTTTTCATTCTAACCCTATTCTTAATTGGTGACCAGTTTTTGCTGCTAATAACTTCTTTTCCTTTTATTTTAATTGACTTGTTTTTTAAGATTTGTTCCTCTGAATTGCTTAATTTCTTTCCTTAAATGGCACCCAAAAAGAAATGAAATGTGAAGTGAGTGAGCTAACAGA
Source organism: Polypterus bichir lapradei (assembly GCA_026402145.1). Lineage (NCBI taxonomy): Eukaryota > Metazoa > Chordata > Cladistia > Polypteriformes > Polypteridae > Polypterus > Polypterus bichir. Next base: position 475,255 of record JANRMT010062853.1, on the reverse strand, counting down.
AGACCAATTAAGTCAGGGCCTTCAATTCCAACCAGTTGGTTAATTAGGCGCCAATTGTTGTCGTTAATTAAACTGTTATTTAATTCCATGGCTTGTTGCTGCTCTCATTGTGCAATAGCATGCATTCCCGAACTTGTCGATTTTCTCTTTTCTAAGAGCCCTGTTAAAATGTTTTGGGGCCCTGAGTAGATCAACATTCCTGAGACCTTCACCTTTCTTTATTTTCAGATATTTTATGATAGACACAGTTTGCTGGTCATATTTTGGCTCATCTTGTACCTTATTATCATTTGGCTGCTAATTAAGGAAAAAAAAAAACAATTAAATGGTCGAAGTCTTCAAGAGCAAGTTCATTAAAATGAATTCAAAAGAAGTTAATTAGCAGTAAAAATAGGTCACTAATTAAGAAAAGGGTTAGAATGAAAACATGTAGCCACTGCAGCCCTCCAGGACCGGAGTTTGAGACCACTGCTTTAATGTGACATTCATGTGAATGGAATGAGTTGGAAAGATATGATATCACAAATATTAAATTTCTAAATTTCTGTAGACTGTCAGCATGCATCATTTGGACGACAGAGTTTGAATCATGCAGACTGCTTCTATAGTATAAGAGAAATATATTAAAGAGAGCAACCAAGTGCACCCCAGGACATAAGGACACGTCCTACTCTGACAGACTCAGAGAATTAATACCTGCTTAGTCTTAAGCCAAGAAGACAGCGTGCAGACCTAATCCAGGTATTTAAAATCCTCCAAGGCATTGATAAAGCAGATCCAGCAACATTCTTTTAGCTTAACGGTTAATCACATATTCACGGACATCAGTGGAAATTGAGGGGAAGTGCATTTAGGACTGAAGCCAGGAAGCACTTCTTTATGCAAAGAACCAAGATGTTGGAATCTAAATCTAAGAATCTGGATGAGATATTGGAACAGCTTAGCTATTAGCTAACAATCAGGCTTGAGGACTGAATGGTCTCCTCTATTTTGTCAAAATTCTTGTTTCTTATATTTGCTAAATTGGGTTTGTAATAAAGTATTAATTTTTCCTGATCCAGTTTTAGTGTTTTAAACTGGTTATTTTTGTGAAACCTCTGAAAAAAAAAACAAAAATAAAGTATGAAATTTGCTTATGTGTACATTTAAACATTAATCAACATAATCACAGTCCCTATTCAGAGAATGGATGTAGAGGTTGTGCATCGCTAAACATACTTGGGGGTCATCAATGACAAGCTGGACTGGTCAAATAACTCAGAGGAACTATATAAGATACTGCATTCCCTTAAAGTGGATTTAACATCCTTTGCATGTTTTAGAACTCAAAAAAGTTCTACAAAGGCAAACGCAATAATGGACCCGCTGGAGGTAGAAGTGGGACAAAGAATGCAGGCCCAGCTGACAGCCATTATAAACAATGCTGCACATCCTCTCTATGGCACACTACAATTTAGTAGTTTCAGACAAAGAATTATTTGGCAGAAGTGTGTTAAGAAGCACAGATGGGGCTCCTTTATACTAACAGCTAAACACCTTTATAATGCTTTACTGCAAATGATTTGTCTATCTATCTACTTAGTTTTTCTGGAAAGCACGGAATATTGCTCCATACGGGTTATTCAGATGCCAAAATGACTTCCTTCTTGCTTGGCCGCCTTCTAAGGTGTTGAGTATATGAGCTGTAGTTCATTCAGAGTTGGTTTCTGTTTTTCAACTAATGGAATGGATGTGTGGTTCATAGTGAATTCTTTTATATGCAATTAAGCAAACAATTTCATAACTTCAACCCGTGAAAAGGATTTAGGAGTTTACATTGTTGCAACATTCTTATTGTTTAAATAACACACCAAACTAAATAATACAAAAGCCAAATGAAATGTGAAATGTCTAAAAATTTTTGAATGTAAATTAAGAGGAATTGTATATAGAATAATACAGAAGTGTGTCTGGAGTAGTGTGTACACTTCAATTCACCACAGTACAAAAAAGACATGGCAGCACCAGAAGCTTTGCTGAGGAAAGTAATTAGATGCTTCTTGGGACTAAAAGACATTTGCTACTGACAAACTAAGGGAATTAAACTTCCTTAGTGTTTGGCAGAGGAGACATAATCCCGGTCTTGAAAAGTCTAAAAAGCATTGATTAAGCTGATCTGTCAGAATTCCTTCAATAGTAAATCACATACTCAAGAACAATGATGGAAATAAAGTAGCAGTGCTTTGAATACAGATGCCAGGAAGCACTTCGTCTCACAAAGGATTGTGGAGGATTAGGAGCAAACTACTAAATCATGGAATAGAAGGACAAACCTTGTCCACTTTTAAAAAAATGTCTAGATATATGTTTGGGACAACTTAATTACTAAATAACCAAATAAGCTTGATGGAGTGATTGGTGCTTTCTCATTTGCCAGACTGGGTATGCTCAAACAAAATGCAATCTGGATAACTAGGACCGCTTTCTGATCACATTCCTGTGTGCTTCTTTATCTGTCATTATCAGCAGTGAAAGAAGACACTGAGTGCACATATTTGTAAAATTGCACTATATGTTCAATAGAAGGAATTCTTTGAACGGACAAAAACATAAATTACTTAGCTATGCAGATAAGGAAACAAAATGTTTTTGCAAAATTATTATACTTTAAATTATTTTAGCTTAAAATTAAATTGCCTTCTGGGTTATTCGGAGCCTTCTGCAACTTAACTGAAATCAACAGTAATTGCATAGAAGGCTGACTAGCATGATCTATGAGGTATGTAATAAAATAACAAAATTACTGTGATATACCAGTTTCCATACCCCAGAGCTGATATGAACTACATGCACAAGTTTCTAATTGATTTAGGAATGTTATACAAAAAAAGCATGCAATAAATAAAATAATTATTGTTAGATGATTCACTAAAGTACCCAAATAGGCTTAACTGCCACCTTCACTTAAAATGAAATAATTGCATCCATTTAGATCCAGTATTTCATTGGTGCCTTATTTTAAAGCGGTTACTAGCTGTAGGGAATTCATTTACTGCCTTCTTTTTTCATTAAGCCTTTTTTCATGGAGAAATTGCTCACTGCATGGTATAATTGGTATGTGTGCACCTTTTAATACTGTCTTCCATTAGTCGCTTAAAATGATATTTTATGGCTTCAAAATATTCATAAATTACCCTTTAAGCTGCATATTACTTGATTGTAATTACATATTATTTACTCTATACATTCTGTGGAACACTTGACTGCCACTAGATTTAGAGATTGTAACAAATTCCACCAAATGAATGCGTCTGTGACCATCCTGTTTCTGTTGAATGCACTTTTATTTCTTCTGGAGGTGTTATTGGTTTACAAATAAAGCTCACACTCACAAATAGAAGCAGTCACACAAGTAAACAACCACATCTTTGTGCCTAATTTTTTTCTTACTGTAAAGTAATTACTTAGTCTAATTACAGTAGATCTAGTCGTGTTTCAGAACAATCACTTAGAAGCATATCTACATTCTTTTCTCAGAAATGAATGCATTAGGAACCTGAAAAACAATACACGTGAAAATGAATAATAAAAATGAAAGCATATAAGCATCAATGTACAGGGCCTATAAAAAGCATTCCCCTCCATTCAAAGGTTTTACATTTTATTGTTATTCGACATTGAATTGTAGTGTATATCATTTTACTTTTTTGACACTGATCAATAGAAAAAAGACGCGTTACTGTCAAAATGTAAACAGATCCCTGCAAAGTGGTCTAAATTAATTATAAATATAAACCACAAAATAATCCTCTACTCCAATCTCTGTCCTATAGGCAAACTGCAGAGGGTCCAGAAGGTTCACCACAAAAGTACTCATGTTGTCCAGGACCAGCCTCTCAAAGGTCTTCATGATGTTTGCCGTACCACTGGTCTGTAGTCATTAGCTGAAGCGGTGCCTGCATTCTTTGGAACAGGAACAATGCAGGATGTTTTCTACAGCAGTGGCTCTTTCTGGAGCCTTAGGGACAAACGGAACAGGTGACAGAGGACACCACAAAGTTGGTCAGTGCAAGTCATAAGAACTCAAGGACTGACTCCATCTGGTTGATGTCCTTCTAGAGCCTAATGCTGCCTGTTTGATAATAGATGGATGGGGGTATTTGTACATCAAATCAGTCTAATGCCGTATTCTATATAATAATATGGTGATAAAAGTATTAGATTTTTCTCTTTAAAAAATAGATCCATCCTAATTAAAGCTAAAGTATAATTAATACAACATAAAAAGCTCACGTAGGTCTACACTAGTTAACTTATTCTAATTTCCTGTCGCTGCTTTTAATTATTTTTTTATAAATCTTATTTCTAATAAGGTCAGCACCAATTTAGCTCCCTGCCTGATCACTGCCTGTATAGACTTCACACATTGCCTCTGTGTTCAAATTGGCTTTTTCCCATATCCCAAGAATATGCGACTGAGTTTGGCTATCGTCCCATTCATGGTGAGTTTCGGCCTTGTGCCTGATGCAGATGGAATAGACTCCAGCTCCATACAACCCTCCAATGGAAAAGGTGGGCTCAGAAGATCAGTTAATGAATGGAAGTTTAAAAATGCTTTTGTCTCATGGTGCTTTTTAGTGTCCATCTTCTCAGTGTTTGAGTGAACAGTTTCTCGGCAGATGTCCATTTCTTCTCCTGATATTTCAAAGTGTTTTCAGATGAATTTGTCTCAAAGACTGGCCATGCTGGAGTGCACTTGGATAGCCTGGGGTTCCATCCACTGTTGATTTCTGCCTTTCATGTGATGTTTTTGGGTAGATTCACATCTCTGCAATGGAATAAGTAGGCTATGAAAATGGAAGGTATAAAGGTAAGTGCTGATAAACAACATTGTTAGCATCTTCTGCCAATGGCTTTGTGAGATTTGCTCTGGATGCTTTGCTTTTCTCCCACATTTCAGTAACAGCAGCAACAACAACATTTATTCATTCAGCACATTTTCATACAACAATTTAGCTCAAAGTGCTTTACAATATGACAAAAAGAAAGTTACAAGAAGAAGAAATAATTAAAAATAAGCAATAATATTAAAGAATAAATAACAACAAAACAAGGTAAGGTCAGAGGGCTGGGAGGACAAAATAACAAAAACAACTCCAGTCAGGCTGGAGATAAAACAAAATCTGCAGGGGTTCCAAGGCCAAAGCACCACCCAGACGCACTGGCCATTCTACATAACATAAATGTTCATAAATCAAACCTCTTAGTTTTCACGCTTCACATGATAGGATTTGATGAAGCTGAACTCGTGGACAGCTGAGACACTCGCCTTCATTCTTTCATCTCAGGGGTGCATAGTGCCTTGATCAGGTGATGGTGGTGCAGATTGCCACCACAGAAGAACCGGAAAAGACAGCAGAGAATAGTGGGGATTAGTACAAATTGCAGAACTTTAAAGAATACGATAATTCTGTACCCATACAGTCTAGTAGGAATACAACTGAAATTTAGCTAAGAAAAAGCCATATTAAAACAATGGGTTTTTAACAGTTTTTTAAAAATGTTCCACGGTATTAGCTTGGTGAATGATTGGTATTGGTGAAGCATTTGCGATTTTAGGTGCATTTTGTGGCAAAAGGCTGCCTCCCCACATCTTCTTAGCTTCTAAGCTAAGATCTAAGGTTACGACATGGAGAGTAAAAGGACAGATATTCCAAAATATAGGATGGAGTGAGATTATTTAATGCTTTACAAACCATTAATAGTATTTTAATGTCAATTCTAAATGACAAGTTAATCAATGAATTGACACTAAAACTGGTAAGATGCGCTCAAGTTTTCTTTTTCTAGTTAAGATTCTGGCTGCTAAAAACAAATTTGTGAATTAATTTTTAAGTATCTTGTATCGGTATAAGAGGTTTAATTTTGCATATTCCTTTACTGAAAAAACACAGTCCTCATAATCTGGTTAATATGCAATTTAAAGTTTTGGTCAGAGTCAATGATTACCCAATAAGTTCTTTACCTCCGCCTAACCTGTTATCAAGTTTATTTCTAATGCCCTCGCTATACCCATGGTTGCCAATCACTAAGTTTTCTTTTTCCCGTTATTTAGTTTGAGAAAGTTACTACACATCCATTTGGAAATACTGCTAAGACATTGGATCAGAGAGCCAAGAGCATCAGTGTCGTCAGGTGTTATCGATAAGTAAAGCTATGTGTCATCTTTATAGCTGTGATAGCTAAATTTGTGCTTTCAGAAAATCTGACCTAATGGAAGCATGTAGAATGAAAAGAGTGGTGGACCCAGGACAGATTGTTGTGGTGTACCATATACAATATCATGGGTCTCCAAAGTACAACAACCAGAGCTAACAAATAATTTTCTACCTGTTAAGTAAGCTGAAACCAAATTAAGATGCTGCCAGAGAGGCCCACCCACTGACTAAGGCGATTTATAAGAATACAGTGTTCTGTGGTATCAAATGCTGCACTCAAGTCTAAAAGAACAAGAACAGATATATGGCTTCTGTCCACATTAACCCACAAATCATTTACAACATATTATTCATATTGAGTGACTGAGTCATGATAGATCCTATCTTGTACCCAATACTAGCACATTAGCTGCAGTACTCTACAGTTCTGCCATGAAATAAGTAAGAGCAGTAAATTAATGGATGGATATAATTTTAAAAGACTTGTCTCACTGACACAATGGAGAGTTGTGTTGCCTCATGGCTCTACTGTCCTGAGCTCAGCCTAGCCAGCATGGCCACTGTCTGTGTGCCGTCTACATCCTTGAAACATGCAAGTTAAGGTATTTTGTGGTTCTGAATTGGTTGTATGTGAATGTGTGACCCTGAGCAAGTATATAAAATCCCTGTGCTCTAATTGTAAATAATAAACAATTATACTATGGAAGTGTATTTATAAATGTGTTCTGTTGAAAGATGCTGTATAAAATAATAGTTGCTTATCTGCAATTGACCAGCACTCCATCCAGGGCTGCTCCCTGCTTTGCACTCAGTGCCACTGGGGAAGGCTCTAACCATCAATGACCCCATCATAGAACAAACAGGTTCAAAAAATAAATGAACGGATTTTGTACTGTTATTGCACAGTGGTTAAGGGTGCTGCCACATAGTCCATGGGAACTGAGTTCAGTTCCCAGCCTGGGCACTGTCTATTGTGATGGGTGGGTATCCTGGCCAGGATAGGGCAAGGTCCCTTACCTGGATGGGAGGTCAGCCCTTCAAAGGCACAAGAAACAGGGTGAGGATCATCCTGTCTCAACCAGGAGACAGGCAGAAGATGTCAGTGTGACATGTACACTGGCATCCCAGCAAAAGTTGGATTAAGTAACGGTATCTGGCTGGGAGGCCAGTGTAATGGAACAACAGAGGGAGACAACCTGGCCACACTGCATGCTCTCCCAACACACTAGGTGGCCACCCTCAAGGCACACTGGTTATTGTAGTCCCATAAGGCAGCCTTGTTGGGTACTGTAAGTGCCACCAGGGGGTGCTGCAGGGATCCATCATCCCTTCTTTATGGGACTTCCATTTGACCTGAAGGTACTTACATTGGACTATGACCCAGCAATGGAAGTACTCCCAAATCCAGCATAAAATTAGCCATTCAGCCTCATCCAGGCAAGTTGGAGTCAGGTGGAAGAAGGAAAAAGGCTCACTTAGAGGAGTGGAAGGGGAGAAGAAAAGAGGAGAAGAACTGCATTGTGATTGTGTTCATGAAAGAACCCTTTTTATTGTATCAGGACTTGTGTCGTGGTGTGCTGCAATGCCCCCTAGTGGTCATACTGTGTAGAGGACTTCGCCTTCTCCATATGTCTACTGCACATTTGATTTATCACGCTGTGATGAGCTGGCATCACTTTCAAGTTTGGTTTCTGCCAGAAAGGCTATGGCTGCCTGCAACCGGTTATTGGAGAAAGCGGTTTTAAATAATGGATAAATTCATTAAAAAAGAAACACTATGACACTTTGGCTGTTTGGTGTTTGCCAAGAAAAACAATATTTTGATTTAAAAATATAGCTATAACAGAGCCTAGATATTCTCATTAAAAGGAAACACATAATTTACAATGATTAAAAAAAAAAAATTTAAAACTGAGGTTTACATTTTTATGTAATGGAATAAGTTTTATTTAGACATTGCATGAAACACTTTAGCATGCCAGAGTACTGCAGTCAAATGTTAATTGTATAGATAAAAGCCCTAATAATTTGGAAAGGGTTTGCAAATAATAAATCGAAGCATGTGGCTGTGGTTTAAGAGCCTTGAAAATCCTCCGGTAACCAGTAATGATATCGTTCATTAGCCATTGCTGTAGATGGAATTGTACCTCCAGCCTTTGTAAGTACTGGAATAACATTGCCAGATTACACATAATCTATTAAGACAAGTTAAAGTACATCTACTCTTATCTTAAGAAAGCTTTTAAACAAAAAGAAAAGAAGGCTTACAGTGCATTTTGTACTTTTTGCTCAGCATGCTAAATTATGCCTGCCCTCTATGTGAATTACATACAAAATGTTTCACTTTGCAGATGAATGTGAAAATTACATTCGTTCAAAACGATTTTAAACAGGTTGTGTGGCGTACTGACTAAGACCTTTGACTGTAAGGCAGAAGGCTGCTGGTTCAATCCGTGAGTTAGCACACTGTGTGCCCTTGATTGACTCATTGCCTTTGTTACAAATGTAAAAAAAACGGTATATCTTACCTCTAGAACTGTATACTTGAGAAGGAGCTCACTGTAGAAATGTACCATTTAATGTACATGTTCATTCAATTATGAGACCTTTCAATCTCCTGACTTACACAGATGTTCATCAACCCATTTTCTAGACACACTATAGGTTTTAAGGTTTATAGAGTCATTAATGTCACTTATACAGAGTACAGTGATATTCTTACTTGCATGTACATAGACTTTCACGGCATGCAGGAGAATGTGACTTCTCATTAGTGAATCTTACCAGCACCTTGTGGCAGAAAAGACAGAGTCAATCGCGGATGAGATGCCAATTTACCACGTTCCACTTATTTTCAAGTGGAAATTTTCCAGTCGTCATGGAACCTGAAATCACGTCTTAAGAGTGTAGTAGGAAACATGAATACAGGTAGACCAGACTACGAGTCAGATTGATGTGTGCCGCCAAACAACTTATCCATCCAATAAACAAAACATGGCACTCTCAGACCAGCCTAATCCAATTCATGGTCAGGGGAGGTTGTTGTCAACTTGAGTTGGACTCAGGCTTACGCAAGTCACCAGTCCTTTGCAGGACCTATTTATGCACACAGACTTTTTAAAGACACATAGTATTAGGACTCTAACCCATACTGGATCCCCCCTGGTTTGCTTACTGTCCTAATCTCTCCACTGTGGACACCACAGCCACTGCTCTCTACCTGAGCCTGGCACAGCTGGTGGGTAGATATACTGTAAATACGTTCAAACGCTATTCTTTGACTTCATTCGTGAATTCAATACAATTATCACTCAGCACTTTGTGGGCAAGCTTGCTCTACTGGGCCTGGAAACTCCCCCTCTGGAATTGGATATTAGGCTTCCTGACAGGCAGACCCCAGTCAGTTCAAGTTGGGAAAAATAATTCAAAAACCATCCTTCTGAGTACTGGTGTCCACCAAGGCTGTGTCTTGAGTCCACAACTCACAAGATGGCTTACAAGAAGGTCAAACAACTTTTGGACTTTTGTAACAATAACGTGAGTCTGAATGTAAGTAAAACAAAGGAGACCACCATTGACTACAGGAACAATCACATCACACACCTTCCCCTCTCTATCAACGTCTCCATTGTGGAGTCAGTCAGGAGCACAATGTTCCTGGGAGTGGAGGTAACAAATGATCTCTCCTGTACCCAACACACCTCCTAGTCAAGAGAGGACAGAAGCGACTGCACTACCTTTGGCACTTGAGTAGAGCTTACCTCATCACTGCTACCCTCAACACTTGCTGCAGAGGCATCACAGAGTGTGTATTGACTACCTGCATCTCTGTCTGGTATCGGAATTGTACTCACTCAGATCGGATTTCCCTGCAGAGTGGGTTGAGAGCAACTGAGGATATCATTGGCTCATCTCACCCTTCCATACAGGAACTCTACAGCAAATGCTGCCAAAACAGGGCCACCAACATTATCAGACACTGTAATCAACCCTGCAATGGATTGTTTGCTCTTTTGCCGAAGTATACAGTGTGGAACTACCGGATTCATAAAAAGTTTTGTCCCACAAGCTATTAAACTCTTAAACAATGATCAGTTTGATAATACAGAGCTAGTCTGTTAATACAGTGCAAAATACAAGTTATTTCTGCGATAAGTGATTCTCTGTTGTTTATTTGTTTATTCTCATTATTGGTCTTGTTTATTTTGTTGTCTATTCTTGCTGGGTGGTGCAATTGTGTTGGGCCGGGCACTACTGTGTGTGGTTTTGAAAAACAAAAGAAGTTAAATTTGAACCTCGAACCTAGACAACAAATCATTTAGGTTCTCTTTTTTCTCTAGGTTGTTTAGTGTCTATACTGATATTCCTACATGTTAGCTTACATGCATTATTCTATTTGTTCATGGTTTCCTTTTAGCAGTTTGTGTTCCATATATTTTATTCTTGCTTATGTTTTCTTATTGTAATTCAGAACTTTGTGTTTCATGTATTCATCTGTTATTTGACATTTAATGTTTGATATTAGTCTGTATCCATTTTTCTTTATTATTAATGTAGTTACCTGTATATTTACTTTAGTATCCTTCCAAATATTTGTGAAGTGCTTTGAGCATGGGAAAGGTGCTACATAATGAAAATTCATTATTATTAATATTACACAGCCACATGGATTTAGTTTAGTAACTCCAGTTAACCTAAGCAGCGTTTCTTTAGCAATGCAGTAGGAAATCCCTTCCACCATCAGTCACAATCAAGAATCTTGGTGTGACTTTGGATTCACTTTCCTTCATCAAATATATTTCTTCAGTGAATCATGAAATGTCTTTCTTCATAATATTCAGACAATTCGATCTTTCCTTACTAATTATGCCACATAACTCCTTGTTCAAGCACTGGTTCTCCCTTGGCTGGACTATTGCATATCTGTCCTGGAGGGGCCTCTTTCAACTTCTCTTAGACCTTTCGAGCTCCTCCAGAATGCAGCTGCTGCTCAACTGTTGTTCTCTGTTCTTCATTTCACCATGAATACTCCTCTGCTTCGGGGCCCTCATTGACTTCCTGTTGTTGCAAGGAACCAGTTCAAAACTCTTGTCTTGATCTATGGTTCCCTGAATGGTTCTGCTTCTCAATATCTCCATTCTTTGGTCTATCCATATAACCCTTCAAGAAGTCTTCATGCTGCTTCTGTCTGTCTGCTGACCGCCCCTCCTTTTGCCAGACAAACTAAGACTGGACAATGCTACTCCATTCTTACTCCATTGCCATGGAATAATCTCCCTTTGGATATTCAACTTGCAACCAATTGACACATGTTTAGGTTTCTTTTGAGATTTGTTGATATTTTGGAACTGTTGTCAGAGACTGCTGAGGTCCTTATCTGGCCATGACGCTTCTTCACAGAGAGGAACAAGCGTGGGCAGAACAGTACCTCTCCCAGGACACTATATGGCAGCCCCCATGGGTTGCAGTGGTGCCTCGGATTCATGCAGGGCTTCTTAGAAGTTGGAGTTATCTACAGCCCTTTTGGGATCCAGGGGTGCTGTGACTGAGCACTCTTGGGTGGAAAAGCCGGAAGTGCTGCCAGATGTAGGTCAACGAGCACCTGGAGCACTTCCGGGGGCATTATAAAAGGAGCCAGCAGTCATTACTTCAGGAGCCAGAGTCGGGAGGAGGGAAACAAAGCTTGCGAGAGAGAAGTGGAGGCGGCAGGGAGGAGAAAGAATAAGAAAAGAGAAAAAGTAAAGTATTGTAATTGTGTTTAGTGCTTGGACTGTGTTGTGAGCTCGTGGGGACAGGGAAGACATTCCACATGAGCGAAGAATAATAAAAAACTTGTGTTTTTATAAGAGTGCCTCCACCGTTTGTCTGTGTCGGGTTAAGCGCAAGTATAGTGCCATCTACTGTCACACTGTCTAGTGTCTATTGCACAGGATAGGTGCCATTGTACTGACAAAGAGGATGCTGACATTTGTCTTAGTCTAGCTTCAGGTGTAATTATGTATTACCAGTCACTCATGGTTGGTTTTTTATCTTATTTTCTGTTGCTTTTGATGCTTGCCTATTCTAATCTTTCTTGTATTCTTACTTTGTAAGTCACCTTAGATAAAGGCATCTTTAATCTTTAATAATAACAATAGAAAAGGGAGTTTCTGGAGAACAACCCATACAGACAGGGGGAGATCATGCAAATTCCATACTGATGGTAACCCAAGAAAGCTGGATCTATGAGGCAGTGATGCTGACTACTTTTTCACTCACAATCCAAAATCCTTTATCTATAGCGATCAACTTTGGACAGGCCACAAGGCCATATAGGGGACACTAATACCCACAATTTGAAGTCATCAAACATCCTTCCTATACAAATACCTTTGACAAGCCACATGGAAATGACATATAATATTTATGGACTCGATGTGGACAGTAACTAGGCTACTATTAAATGCAGTCTATTCACGCATCCTAGGTTATTACACCATAGTGCTGACCACAAAGCTACACATGGATTATATATCTAACAAAAATGATCAATTTTAGCTAGGATCCAATTGCATCAGAGATAAGCACATACCATTATTCTGTATAACAAACATCCCCCTAAGGCACTTTACAAAAACAACAGTATTTTGGTTTGCAGCTGGAAGTTACTTGCAGGGCCAAATGAAGTTGGACTTGAACAGCAGCTTTGTCATCTAGAGTCCAGTGCTTTCACCGCTATGCTATATAAGATTTTTTCACAGAATACATTTTCGTGTCTAGACTAATTTATTGATTTATATATTTTTGCACCCTAGACCGCATTACAGGCTCCACATTTTCTACAGGCAAGCTGACAAATCAGTAATAAAACTGACCAAAATGCATTAAAAAATGAGCTAATGGTATTCATTTTCAAACATGAATACATTCTAATGAGCAATTAGGATGATCAAGCCTGCCAAACAGCAAGTGAGGAGTAAGATACCAGTGCCAGTTTCATTCTTTTTTTTTTTTTTGTCCCTGGCCCACTCTCGTTACATGTGTGTGCGCATCAGAAGCTTTAAGGAGCGCAGGGCCCTAACAGCACAATATAATTGAACTTTCCACATTATTTCTCACTAATATGGGCTGCCACTTGGTCTCATTACCAGAATAATGTGCTCTCAAGTTCTGGAATGAACTCTTTGCCCAAGTAATTAAAGCTCCTAAAGTTTCCAGTCCTTTGTTTAAAGAATTTGTCCTTGTGCACTCCATGCCCCATCAGCTGCCTAATTAGCAGAGCCTTTGTGTGATTAAAAATTCTCACAGAGATTCCATTGGATATTTGCCTCTGTTAATGAGTGTTTGTGGACAGCTGGGAGCAGAAGCGCACTCCCCGCACACAAGACCTCCACTGAATTCCGCAGACCTCTGGCAGGACCCAGGAGTGAAAGCTGTCATTCCTGTAACAAGGATGGAAATTGGTCAAAACCGCTTTGGTCTGTAAGGAATGGAAATGCCTTGAAATATAAATGAGGATGAATATTCATATTTAGTTAAATAAATGGCAACTATTAATATACATGTCAGACAGTTAAACAATTCAGAACTTATCTGGAGGTGTCGAACGTAATACAGCTTTAAACTCCTTCTTTATTACTCACGCGTCCTTTATTGCTAAGACTGGGTCATCCGATCCACAGAGAGTTGTACATACAGGGAAATCTGGGACTTTCGACCCCCGGCTGGGCTAAAAGAAACAAAGAAGTTTTTTTTATTCTTTTAACATTGCAGATAATGAAGGCATGTTTAGTGGGGCAGGGAAATGGGAACAGATAAAGAAAATGTTTACTGATGCATTATAAAATTTTATCAATGTTTTATTTCCAAACAGAGTGGAAGCTTTTAAAGCAAACTGGGAAAAATAAGTTTTAAAAAATGGTTTTATGTTGCACATACTGCAAGAAACAATACTTGTATGATATATTTTACTGTAACACAGATCGTGATCTCTGATGGCAAATGTTTCTTTGGAATTCATGTCATTTTTATATAGCACTCATCATGGAGTATAAGCCCTTGCACTGATTTACAATCATAAGGCAAGAAATAACCAATGTGACATTTACATATATAACAAGAACAACATTTATTTATATAACATGTTTTCATACAAATGATGTAGCTTTAAGTGCTTTATAAGATGAAAAAAAAGAAAGAAAAAATATAAAAATAAAATGAGGCAATACTGATTAACAAAGAATAAAGTAAGGTCCAATGGCCAGGGAAGACAGAAAGAACAAAAAAAAAAAAAAACCCCCAAAAGGTAGAAAAAAAAAAAAAAAAAAAAAAAATCTGCAGGGGTTTCCGAAGCCACAAGACCACCAAGCCCTCACTGGGCATTCTACCTAACATAAATGATCTAAATCAGTCCTCATGGTTTTCAGGGTTCATATGCAAGAACTTGATAATGACAGTCATGTGGACCTCTGGCCTTCAATCCATCAATGTAGGGACAGCACAGTGCTTTGATCACCTCCACAGAAAACTGTAAAAAGAACAGCAGAGAAAGTAGGGGTTAGTACGGATTTCGGAGCTATGAAACAAAATAGTCATTAAATGCATATACAGAATATCAGGATTGCACGAAAATGAAGCTATGAGAAAGCCATGTTAAAATAATGTGTTTTAGCAGTTTTTTAAAGTGTTCCACTGTATTAACCTGAATTTCTATTGGTAAACTAATCCAGATTTTAGGTGCATAACAGCAGAAGGCTGCCTCACCACTTCTTTTAAGTTTAGCTCTCGGAATAATAAGCAGACACTCATTTGACGATCTAAGGTTATGATTTGGAGTGTAAGCTGACAGGTATTCTAAAATATAGGATGGAGCGAGATTATTTAAGGCTTTGTAAACCATAAGCAGTATTTTAAAGTCAATTCTAAATGGCACGGGTAACCAGTGTAGTGACATCAAAACTGGAGAGATGTGCTCAGATTTTCTGTTCTTAGTTGCAATAGATTGATGTCTTTTTTGCGTAGTCCTGAGAGGAGTGCGTTATAGTAGTCTAGCCGACTGAAAACAAAAGCATGAACTAATTTTTGAGAATCTTACAAAGTTATAAGGGATCTAATTTTTGCTATATTTCTTAAGTGAAAAAATGCTGTCTTAGTATTCTGATTAATATGTGATTTAAAATTTAGGTCAGAGTCATTAAGTACCCCTAAATTCTTTACCCCTGTCTTGACTTTTAAGCCTAATGGATCAAGTTTATTTGTAATACTCTCATTATATCCATTTTTCCAATCATGGCACTATTTAGTTTGAGAAAATTGCTACTCATCCATTCAGAAACATAAGTAAGACATTGGGTCAGTGAACCAAGCGAGTCAGGGCCATCAGGCGCTATTGATAAATACAGTTGTGTGTCATTAGCATAGCTGTGGTAGCTCACGTTATGCCTTAAGATAATCTGACCTAATGGAAGCATGGAGATTGAAAAGAGCAGACCCAGGATAGAGCCTTGGGGAACACCATATACAATATTATGTTTCTTCGAAGTATAATTACCACAACTAACAAAGAATTTTCTACCTGCCAGGTAAGACTCAAACCAATTTAAGAAACTGCCAGAGAGGCCCACCCATTGACTAATGCGATTTCTAAGAATATTGTGATCAATGGTATCAAATGCGACACTCTGATCTAAGAGGATGAGAACAGATAAATGGCTTCTGTCTGCATTTACCCGCAAGTCATTTACTATTTTAACGAGTGCAGTTTCTGTACTGTGATTTGTTCTAAAACCTGACTGAAACCTATTAAGAATAGAATGTTTATTATTATTATTATATAATTATCATATATCATTATATAAAATCACAAAAAAAGCTTGTGGCACATTATATAACTTCTAGTCGAGGGGATATCAAACTTAATAACTGTAATTGCTGATCTTGTGACCTGAGGATGTCAGATTAAAAAGCTACAAAAAAAATGCATGAAAAATGACATATGTCATGTCTCAGCCAGGTTGGGGTTCATATTCACGTTATGTGTCTCTTTTGTTTATTTATGTTGTACTAGGGGGCTTCGCCCTCTGCTCGCTTCGCTCGCCAACACCCGTTTTTGTTTTTCCTGATGCACACTTTTAAGATTTTTTTTTTTGTAAAAACAATATTTTGAATCATTCGAGTCCCAACGTGCTGAATTGTTTTAATGAGGTCTGTGAGACATGTGTTTAATGACTTTATACCATAATTTAGGATAGCTTTCTCTGTTTGGAATTTCAGCACAGGCAAAACGATCTACATCATCAAAGTTAATAATTTTTTTGCAAAGTAACCAATAAATGCATGTGAGGTAAACTCTTTTTTTTAAATTCTCTTGACTTAAACTTCAAAGCCTTACAATATTTACATACTTCTGACATATCACCTATGTCCATATATTCAATCTCAATTTCGCCTTTTCGTTATTTCTCCGAGTAATAATTTCTCTTTCTTTGCGCTAATGCGATGTTTACTTTCTTTTTTTTGACACTGTTGTTTTTTTCTGCTTTCATATTCTGTATCTTGCTCTTTATGTGTTTCGCGCCTATGTTTTTTTTGAGTCTTTTGAATTCCACTGTTTTCATTATCTCTAACCTGCTCTGCATGTGTTTGGCCCTCATGTTTTTTTAACCTTTTCATGACATTTTACTTTGTTTTCTACTGTCTTTTATTTCTGACCTCGCTTTATCCTGTTTTCGTTTCAATGACACCTGGTCTGTGGTGATTACTTTCCCTTTTTCAAGTAATAATTTTCGTTTGTTTGTGCTCCTGCGATCTTTACTTTCTTTTTTTTATATTTTCTAATTTTCCTACTTTCATATTCTTTAACTTTCTCCACATGTGTATCGCACCAACTATTTTTTTTTAGCCTTTCGAATTCCACTGCTTTCATTATCTCTAACCTGCTCTGCCTGTGTACAGCGCCAATGTCTGGATTGGACGTGCTTTTTTTCCAATTCCACTTGTTCCGGGCTGATAATTACTTATCATTACTTTCATAATCTATAACCTGCTCTACATGTGTATAGCACAAACGTCCTGATTGGACATGCTTTTTTTTCAATTCCACTTGTTCTGGGCTGATAATTACTTTCCTTATTTTATGAATTTGCTCTGTTTTTGACCTTGGATTTCCGTTTTAGGACTTGTACGCCTTCAATTACCCTTGCAAAAAGCAAACTCCTTTTTGCTTATTGTGTTCTACGGAGCTTCTTGTGTTTGCTTTATTTTATAAAGGTTCGGTGCTTGCTCTTATTACTAGCCAGGGTTTGATGATGATATTCCCCTCTGGTGCCGATTACTAGAAGTGCTTTTGGAACTTAATTGGACTTAGGTGCTTTGGGACTCCAAGTTCATGACAACACAACTCTGTAATGACATTCCAGCACAATTTCAAATTTCCAAAGTGTTGCAAGCTCACCCCTTTTTGTGACCGTGAATGCCTCACAGAGCTGGTGCCATATGAATGGCAGGTAAGACGTGTTCAACCACAATTTCAGCTCTTTTCTTTTTGAACGTAAAAGACAAGACATCACACAGATGTGCCTCTCTTCTATTTGTAAGGTCCAAAACACCCACATTCCTTATTCCTCATTATGCATTGTTCTTTCAGCTGAGTGCTCACTGGTTGTCATCTCTCATGATAATAATAATAATAATAATAATAATAATAATAATAATAATAATAAT
>JANRMT010062853.1:423932-457348 GCA_026402145.1 Polypterus bichir lapradei | reverse complement strand
ATAATAATAATAATAATAATAATAATAATAATAATAATAATAATAATAATAATTCTTTACATTTATATAAATCATTTCTCACTACTCAAAAGCACTCTCCACACATGGAGAGCCTGGGATGTGAACCCATGATCTCCTTACTGTGAGGAGTTCACAGAGTCCGCCCCTACAACTTGTGTCAAAACCAGATTTTTTCAGGTCAAATCACTGACTGGTTGGACTGACTAGATAGGTGTGGCAGAATACAAACTTGATGGTCAAAGGAACGTGCTACGACTATTCAACCAGCTTTGATTATGTAAATGAAGTCTACTAATGAAAATCACTGGAAAAGTTGTGTAATGTGACAGGGCCTTACGACAGAAGCTAGTTATGGTAATATAAGGTTCCTTTAACATACTAATTGAGACAAGGCCAATTAACAATGGAGGAAAAAGAATACAATAAAATGACTATAATAGTCACAGTGGGCTAAAGGCTACCCAGTATCATAAGTGCTTGTTGAAATGCCCACGCCCTTACCTACAGCTGTGGGAGCATCTTGATTGCCATCTTACAAAAAATCAATGCTTTGTTGATGACACAGGATACCACATGTTTCACTTCCAGCTAACTATCAGTTGGAGGAAATTTACAAATGTGAATAAAGGACAAATTATGGTCCAAGACTAGAAAATCCTAAAGAGGAGACATTTCTGAAATTAGAGCTCTGCCTTCCTTAATTGTGGGTTCAAGAGTGAATGCTGACTTCCAGGTCCTCGATCTCTTGAATCTGTGGTGGGGTGGAACAGACAGGACTTCCGAGTCTGGAACAAAAATTACATCAGGGGTAATGTCTTTGTTATACAGATAAAAAGGGAGACATAGTCAATAACTGTGCTCTTTCACTCTTTGGCCATATTATTCCTACGTCATTTGAGCTCCCCCAAGCGTGACCAAAAGCAGTAATTAAAACTTTAGTGCATGCTGCTCTCTCTCAGATCCAGTGTCCTGGATTTGAATGTTGTGCACAGTCACTACCAATTTACCCATTTTCTCTCTTTCCTAGTGTCAGTTTTTTCCCCGCATCCCAAACATATGTGTGTCATTTTGATTGGCAACTTTAATTTGGCCCAATGTTAATGTGGGTGTGTGTATGAGTGGGCTCTGCTATAGACTACACCCCAATCCACTGTTGGCTCCTGCCTTATACCTGAAGCTGACACTGGTTCTCTATGATACTGAACTGACCCATGTTTGTGAATGTTATGCTATTTTTATATGTTATGCTTTGTCTGAACTCATCCATAAGATTAGAATAAATGATCTACATCTAAACCTATTCTAGACAACATTCACTCTACACTAAGGTAATTTGTAATATCTCATTTGGTTTTGTATTTTCTGACAAAAGTATTGGGATGTTTGACCTCATTAGATAAAACATGCCAGAGGAATGTGTTGGAAACCTGAAGATGGTATATTAATATTGTAAAGCTAGAAGCAGACAAGCAAGAAGGTTTGGGGCATGTCAGTGACCCTATATCAGGGGTCTCCAACCTTTTTTTCCCCTGAGAGCTACTTTTACAAAATGAGAATGGCCGAGAGCTTGTCATGTTTTCTAACGTTTATTGTCATAGTTGATTTCAACTCAAACACACTAAATGAGCTTGTTTTGCCTGAACATTTACAAAATGTTGGTGTCCACAACTCACATTTTGCATTAAACCATCCCAAAAAATATTTATTTCACCTGCAAGTGCATTTTGTATGTCTGTATGCATTTTCTAGTGTATCTCACACTATTGAATTAAAACATGAATGCTGTCAAAAGAAAACAATGCAATTCCAAATACACAGATATGACTTATTCATTTGTCATTTTGTTCCATGTCACTGTTTCACTTCACAAGAGTATTCACATATCCAGTTGCATGTGTGATGTGTTTTTTAGTGAGTCAGATGACTGGCACTACATGGAGTTAACAAGAGAGGCAGGTATATGGTGGAGTGCAGCCACTTAGGTTCACTCTTATGGAGTTTTAAATGTTCATCTGTCAGTCTTGATTTCATTACATTCATGTCAGAAAAGGCAGACTCATTCAGGTATGGCGATCCAAACAAAGCAGACATTTTCAGAGCTGCTTGGTGAAGATTCTTATAGTTATCTGGCTCTACTGTGCTCCAGAAATGCTGAGAATGCATTTAACTGTGCCTTATTTTGAAGGTTTACTAATATAAAATATATAAAATCCAGTGTCTGTATGTCTGTTCGCTTTTCACGAGAGAACTACTTAACGGATTTAGATCGGGTTTTTTTCTATAATTTGCTTGAACATTCCGGTTGATTTGCATCTTCTCTCATTTCGCTATGCGTCAGAGTTCACTTGCGGTCCTGATTTATTTGTGCGAATCCGAGAAACACACAGCGGGCCAAGAAGAGGGGCCTTCCTCACTCACTCGCCAGCTTCAGGGCGTGTTCCTTAACTCCGCTTAGCTAGAAAACAAGAGAACAATTGAATTTAACTTTGTTTGATATTTAAAATAAAGTGTTACTTAGGTCTTGATGAGTTTGAGTCCAAATATTCTCTTAAGTGTCCGCCACACTGAAAAGATAGATTATAATTCAGATTGTGGATCGTGATATGATTTTTTGGAAAGATAGCCCACCCCTAATTTGACCAATCAAGTTTTCAAATTTATGCAGGATCCATTAACCCTTTGTCGAGCTACTTGGAAAGGGGTTGTGAGCTACCGGTAGCTTGCGAGCGACATGTTGGAGACCCCTGTACTACAGTATATACTGTAAATGCAAAAAAAAAAAAACACACACTTTTTACATATAAAGCTTTGTCGTCTTTTCAGACAGGAGTCCAATGTAGAACTGAAAACAAAGACGGCTGAAGTGATGGTCATATGGGTTCCAGGCAGGAAGGGGCGGGTCCAGGAGGGCGGACAACAGAAGTGGAACAGGGAGGAAGAGAGAAGGCTTCAGCACACAGCCCTGGTTTGACAGGTACCTTCCATCTCCAGAGCCCTTAAGCTGTCTTCTGCGCGCACTCAGGTGACAGTATGTAATCATGGAACATTGGAGATCAATTAAAGAGTGGAAGTGTCAGATTTTAATGCAGAGGGTGTTATAAATGTAAATATTTAAATATTCTCTGTTAAAGTGAGCTTTTTTTAGGTCACAGTAACTGAAAGCAATTAGTTGAATCCTGATTTTCTGAATTCAGGGTTTAGTTACCTGATTTGCTTTCCATTATACTGTAATGGTTTATTTTTATATGTTTTGTTCCTTTAGTTTTCAAGATCAAGTTCACACTTAGGTTTTTGCAATTTTATTGATGAGATTAACTATAGTCTACACCCTTCAACACCGCTCACGAAACTCAGCTGGCCACAGAGCACACCAACTACACAGAGCTCTCCTTATTTAGTTTCTAGAACTTAATGTAGATGTGCGTGATGCCTTCCTTTATTTACGATTGCCATAAATATTATTGCACTTTATGACAGCTAACCTCCAATTCATTTTAAATTTAAACAATGTTTCTTCAACTTTTTTAAGGTGTTTATTTATAGTCCGTTGCTATACAAAGATTTAAACTACTCTCATGCAAATTGTAATCCATTTATACATATTAATGAATGAATGAATGAACGAATGAGGATACAAAATAGGCCACCCTTGCTTATTCCTGAAAGATAATGAGCTAAAAATAGGGAGACAATAACTGAAAGATGGAATGCCAATACAAAAGCTGACAACTGTGAATTAAGGCAAGTTCTAAAAACGGATGAAACTGTTGATCTAAAGTATGTCGAAAAAACAGAAAGTGTGATTAATTACAAAGTGAAAAAAAGCGAGCCTGAGAGTTCCAGAATAAATAAGGACACAAATAATGAGCTGCTTTACTTGTAATACTTCAATTTACAGGCTTCTGTCACTTGGGAATTTGTTGTTTTTTAAAGCTGAAAAGTATTTTGTCTGTGAGAAGACATACAGTAATAGTTGTTTCTGCTCTTACCACTGCTGACATAAAGGGCAAGTAAAATACGATGAATAAACAGCTTCAAATTAAAAATTACCATCAGATTGTTTTTATTTTGTGGGTAATGTATATATTTTACTTCCGTCAACCTTTTTTTTTTTTTAAAGCTCTTTGTCTATTATTGTCTACAGTGAATTCAAAAACCATTCAGACCCCTTCGCTTTCTGCACAATTGATTATGTTGCAGATTTAATTTTAAATGAATAAATTTGCTATAGAAAATATAAGATGATATTATGTGCGGAAACATCCATCTCTTCTCTAAATGCACTTATTCCAATTTTAGATCTCGGCACACTTGAGCGTAATTCATTTCACTTAATTTCTGTGTAATACTCTTTGCTATGAAAGAACTCAGTATGCTTACACATATTTATAACTTTAATACATAATGTAACATTCTCAAATCCACTTAATCCAATACTGGGTCATCAGGAGCTGACAGCAATGTATGAAATATGCTATATAAATTTATTATTATTTTTATTACAGGCACAAAGATCTTACCCCACTATACGATACTAACATTAAAGTACAAAATCTTACATACACACACATTAAGGTAAACAGACAGAAATCTGTCTCATTGGTTTTAATACAAGGGGCAAATCTAAAAGTAAAGGCAATTTGAAAGTTATGCGGTAACCGCAATGGATAAAAGTTGCCTCAATACAACACGTTTGCAATGGCTTATGGTCAGTTTGCACACACACAGCGCAGCATGCTGCAGTCTTAATGAAGCCAAGGTCAAATAGCCATGTGGGATTGCACTATTGTTGAACAACGTGCTGCAGTGAGATTTATTTGGGCAGAGGATGTGAAACTTGCTGAAGTCAGGCCTGGGCAGGCTAGTCCATCACAGAGACCACTTTAACTCAAACGCCCACATAGAGTAAACACACACGCACACCCACCCACCCCACAATTTGCAACTGCCAATTAACATAACCTTTAATTGAAAAACAAAGGAACCTTTTGTAATTAATTTCTTCTTTTCTTGAGCATTTCTGGCTATAGTATTTTTTCTGATTGAGACTTTCATAGCTGTTCATTTAGATACAAGATACAATAAGTTTATTGTAAAGTTTATTGTAAAGCTTTGGTCAGCTTATCATCCCGACCAATACCCCCAGGCTGCCAGATGGAGCCCTCCCTGCAGTATGGAGGTGCCCCGAAGACCAGCAGGGAGTCATGGACTTCGTAGTTTTTATCCTCAGCCCTGCTGGATACCACAGGGGCCGCAAGAGGGAGCTGCAGGGAGGACCGAAGATTCCTTTGTGCCCTATAACCCAGAAGTGCGTCAGAGGAAGAGCGACGTGCTTCCGGGGTGAAGAAAAGGATTTTTTACCTGACCCAGAAGTGATACAAGATCACATGGACTGGGGATTGGGAACACTTCCGGGTCAGGGAATATAAAAGGACTATGAGAGCCCCCAGACGGCGAACTGAGCTGGGTGGAAGGGTGGCAACGCGTCTGGGAGGTGGAGGATTGTTTATTGTTTATTTATGAGTATAGTGGAGGAGAGGGTGCTTTGTGCACTGTGGCAATTTAATAAAGTCATCGTTTGGACTTTTACCTGGTGTCTGGAGTCGTGGACAGGGGTTCAAGGGAGCGATAGCGCCCCCTATCTGTCACAATTGTCATCTTGTCACGCTTGGGTCACAGATTTGCACAGAGACACAGGAGGTCGTAGAAACAAGAAGGATTTTTTTATTCAAACACTGCAAACAAACATTTCTCTCTTCAAACTTGCTCCTTAACAGAGTTGACAGTTTTGTCTATCAATTAAAGGTAAGTTCCTTCTTCTTCAAATGAATACGCGTCAGGAGCAGTAGTAGTCTGAGAGAGAGAGAAAGTAAAACAAATCAATACCCCAAAAAAAATAGGTGCTGCGCAAGGCTTTTAAAGTCGGCGGAGTGCCGCGCGAGGCTTATATTACGCGTTATAGTGCACGGATAAGGAGCAATGTGAGGGTAGTCAGTGTTTCAGGGGGGTTGTGGTTTTCCTAGGGCCGTCTGTGTTTTCCTAGGGCGACGATCAGCTCTCCAGCTCACAATATACACAGTAAAAACACATGTTAAAACCATATAATGAAATTCTTACTTTGCTTGCTCACCTTCCTATACAAAGACAGAAAGACAAAAAGAAGTATAAAAACAAAAATTATAAGATTACAAAATAAGGTGCACAGTGCCTGATGACATACCGCAGCAGTCAGTACCATTTATGAGGGTATGAGTTGTGGTTTGGATTGAAACTATGCGTCAGTCTTGTGGTGCGTGATTTCACACTCCTGTAGCGCCTCCCTAAGGGAAGCAGCATGAAAAGCATGTGTTGAGGATGAGTATTGTCTTTAATTATGTTGCGCGCCCTCCTGATGACCATACTAGTGTAGATGTCCTGTTGGGAGTGGAAGGTTGCTCCAGAGATGTGCTGTGAAGTTTTAATTACACACTGGAGTGCCTTCTATTCCTGCAAGGAGCAGTTACCGTGCCATACAATAACAGAGCAGGTGATAACACTCTCCATTGTACCCCTGTAGAAATTGGTGAGAATTTCGGTTGACATTCTAAATTTCTTCAACTTCCTCAGAAAGAACAGTCTTTTGTGTGCTCGGTTAATAAGTTCTTGTGTATTGTAAGACCAAGTCAGGTCCTCGCTGATGTGGGTTCCAAGGAATTTGAAGATTTTTACTCTCTCCACCTCAGCCTCACCGATGTAAATGGGAGTGTGCTGCAGCTTCCTCTTGCTTAGGTCGATAATCATCTCCTTGGTTTTATCTGCATTCAGGGAGAGGTTGTTTTCCTGACACCAGGCCACAAGTCCTGCCACCTCTGTCCTATATTCTACATCCACTCCCCCACTAATCATCCCTATGACTGTAGTGTCATCAGCAAATTTAATGATGCTGGTGCTGTTCTGAGAGGCCACACAGTCACAGGTAAACAGGGTGTAGAGCAGCAGACTCAGCACACAGCCTTGGGGGCAGCCGGTGCTGATTGCTCTTGTACCTGATGTTTGGTATCCCAATCTGACTGACTGGGGTCTGTCTGTAAGGAAATTCAGCACCCATCTGCAGAGGGATGATGTCAGTCCAAGGAAGACAAGTTTAATGCACAGTTTCCATGGGACTGTACTTCTAAAATTTTTATTTTTATACTGTATTGAGGATTTGTTCTGTTCTGTGTATTGCACTGTATTGTATTGACCCCCTTCTTTTTGACATCCACTGCACGCCCAACCTACCTGGAAAGGAGTCTGTCTTTGAACTGCCTTTCCCAAGGTTTCTTCCATTTTTTCCCTCCTTGGGTTTTTTTGGGAGTTTTTTTCTTGTCTTCGTAGAGAGTCAAGGTTGGAGGGGCTGTCAAGAGGCATGGCCTGTTAAAACCCACTGCGGCACTTCTTGTGTGATTTTGGGCTATACAAAAATAAATTGTATTGTATTGAACGCTGAGCTATAGTTAATAAACAGCAGTCTTACATATGTGTCCCTTTTCTCCAGGTGTGTGAGGATTGTGTGGATGGCAGCATTGACTGCATCATCAGTGGACCGATTTCGGCAGTAAGCATACTGTAGGGGGTCAAAGGTTACTGGAAGTTATGACAAATGCTAGGGAATAACAGAACTGAAAGGCTAATGTTATACAACAAGTGACCATTTTTGGATATCAAGGGAATATCACACTCTGATGGTAAATTATAAGGTGACCAGATTTTCAAAGTCCCAAACTGGGACACACAAAGCCCATCCTCATTTGTTTAATGTCTACTTAATCACATCATCATCAGAGAGAGATCAGGGCACAGGAAAAAAAAAAAAACACATCCACAAATCAACAAATCTGATTCTACACAGAGGCTGATGTGGAAACAAATAAATGGCAGTTCTCCCTGTTTTTTGTCTGCTTCTAGGTTCTAATCGCAATGCTGTTCAAATTTAACACAAGTTTACAATCAACCTTTCCCTTCTTGGATATTTTGACTGCAGTATTATATATTTGTTACTTTGAAGAGAGGGATAGGGTGGGGATATGGTCTTACCAATTAGAGTTTTGTAAATAATTTAGAGGGATTTTTATTTTGGCAGAGCAATGTTTCACTAGATGATGTCACATAAAGTTTGGATTTTTTGTATTCAGTAATGTGCATGTGGCAGCAGTGCAAAAAAGAAAGGACAGGAAGATCTTCGGTTTCTATGCCTTTTGAATAAAGAGGGCACTCTCAACTTTCTTTATTAAAGCACCTCAATAGTGTATGAAACCACCACAAACGGAGAGACTGTTAAAACCGAGACATTTTGATATTCATCAGTTATTTATCAGGATGCATAGCCTAAAACTGGCACTGTCCCTGTCACCGTGACATCTGGCCACCCTAGTAAATTATAGTGACAGTGAAGGAGTGAATCATTATAATCTGAAGATAATGGAGCTAAAAGGCAGGTTAGGTGTAAGGATAATACTGAATAAATGTTTATTTACTTTTGTGTATAACATCGCAGGGAAAATCATATCTAGACAACCTCTTGTTTTTCTTGACTGCAATTTGTACTTTTACTGTTAGGAAGATCATTTAACTTTAAGAATCGGTAGGACAGAGGTGCTCATGCCCTTGTTCTTTTTTGCTTGCATGGACACCCTTTGGCAGTCTTCATAAAGCAGAAACAGCTTGCCAAATATAGGTTTGTACGTGCACATGTCCTCATGGACACGACAATTGAGGATTGCAGTTCCATGTGTGCCGTCTGCTGGTGTTTCATTAACTTGAATTGGTCATCTGTTTGACAGTATTGGCAATTGGAAGTGAAAAAAGATGAAAATATACAAAATCTACCATTTGGTGTTACCGCTGTCAAGGTAAAATTGAGATAAACTAATTCCTAGTTGAAGTCACACAAAACGTTTCTCTGTTGTAAGATGGATAAGTTGATTTTCAATGAGAGATTTTCAAACTGTGTACAGTGAGATCTGTTCAGAATAACTCAATATTAATTGAACTGTCCTGATAAATTTCCTTGGAGAATAAGTGCGCAATATTTCAACAAAATTTGGCCACAAGGGGCTGAGTTGTTTCATACAAACAGACAGACAGACATGGGCTATCCTAATAGATGATTTATATTTGAATGCACCTAAAAAAGCAAAAAAATAAAATCCTGATTGGATCTACGATGCCATAGCCCACCTTCAGTATGCATTTTAGATGCAGTTTAATGATGAGGGGATAAAAGTTTATTAGTCCACATAAGCTTGAAAGGATTGAGAAAATATTGCTGTTTTTGAGCAACTCCTTTTAGAAAATACTACAGAATCTGGGAAATGAATATTTCCAGCAAAAGAGATATTCAAACAAACACCCAAATTTAAACATAACAGTCTTATCTTTTCTTTTTAATACATTTTTTTTGCATAATTACAACTAAATTCTAGAATTATGAGCACAGGTTAGGCACGTACCAACAGAAGGAATGCACTCTTTCAACCATGATTACATGTGATTAAAAGATACTACAGAACCTTGAAATATGCCTTCTAATATGTAAAAGTCAGACAAAGACCTGTCTCAAAATGAAACAGTTAAAACTAAAAAACATTCTAAATGCTGTTTTCTTTTCTCAATTTTGCAAAACGTTGCAATACTGATTGGATTTCTGTTTTTGGTGAGCAAAGACAAACGATTCAGTACACTTTAAAAAAACTCACAATCACTTTTTGTTCCTTTTGGACATCATACATGTTTGGTTCTACCATCCTTATTTTCCTGTTTTTTATATTCCTGATGTTCTTATCTCTATTCTGGCAATAGTATTTAGTTTCTTGTTGTGGATCTTGCATGGCCACAGCCATACTGTTTATTATTATCACAGCCATTGTTGGTTAGTTAGGTACTAACACCATCTATGTAAGATGGTGGCACTCAGCTATTGGCATCTGATTATACATGAAGAGGATGTCATAGAAATAAAAAAAATTAGCAGGACATGAATGTTACTTTGAAAAAAGTGAACAAGATTGCTGATCTGAATACCTTGTTCTCATCAAAATTGCTCTAATGTTCTAATGTAAAGAGTGCTGTATTACAGCCAGGGTTCTTTCTCTGGCTTGTTCTGTCTTTTTTTGTTAAATTAATTGTTTTATATGTTTTTATGCTACTTTTGTGAGTTTTAAGTACTAATTTGGTTGTTTATGCACCATTCCATTAATTATGCTACCATTTCCTGTACTTTTAGTTTGGCACCGCAGGAGGCAGGGCCACCCTGACGTCACTTTTGCTGGGTGCCTCTTCTTACTTCATCTATTTTGTCTTTTTTAAATGTTGGTTGAAAAGTCAGACAGATTGACACATCAGAATATAATTGTTGCACCTATAATTTGTATTATTTGGCCTGCTGAGACAGACAAACCATGCAGTCACAATTACATTTCAAAACATACAACCAGAAAGATCACTAAATGAAAACATCTAAACCAAAGCCAGGCCTTAAAGTTACAGCTGAGAGCTAAGACATTACCAAAGTTGTACATTTGGTTCTCTCTACGTTAGTTAATTAAATGATTTGTGTCCTGTGTTCAGCCTGGGATGTTCCCATGGCTGACTTCGTATTATTGTAACGGCTGAGACCAGCAAGACTTGAGGAGATAGAAAGAAGCATGGATTGACTGGAGTGATGTATTTTGTTATGCCAATGTAAAGGAAAGGGCAAAATGGCCTGGGAGTACCTGTAATGCCTTCATTTAGG
Organism: Polypterus bichir lapradei; assembly: GCA_026402145.1. Classification (NCBI taxonomy): domain Eukaryota; kingdom Metazoa; phylum Chordata; class Cladistia; order Polypteriformes; family Polypteridae; genus Polypterus; species Polypterus bichir. The sequence continues at coordinate 446,574 of JANRMT010062853.1, read as the reverse complement.
CCAATTTGCGAATGTGTTAGAAGGCAAGAAACAGTGAGTTTAGTAGTGAATGGCTACCAGATGACAAATAATTTGTGCACGGGTATTTACATCTGTAGCTAATCTCCAGCAGCACATCAGCAAACTTGTAATGTCGTGGTAATATAGGTACTCTGTGTGGATACATGCACTTCCACTCAGAAGACAAGTAGAATCAGATTTTCTGCACTTATGGTTGTGTGTGCCATGCTGCAGTACGCTACTGTTATAGCAGCCATAACCATATCCAGTGAAGACAAAGTAGAAGGAATTGATCTTTACTGCTCTTGAGTACAGCAGAGGAGGGATCACAAGCTCTTTGTGGTGAGGAGCTTTGAATTTCATTTCTGTGTCATTTCAGGTGCATCTTTAGGATTGTGTTTGCCAACATTGTCATCATAATTGACAAAGTGGGTATCCCCTTACTGGTACAAACATAACACGTATCTGATTGCTCTAGAAAATCTCTACATTGTGACAGGAAATGAATCGCATGTTTTTTTGGTTTTTTTTTCCACAATGGCTCTTCTTTATCTTTAAATGATAAATGACAGGTATACACATGCAAAATGAATGCAGAAAAATAAATACTTTTCTTCTGTGTTAATGACTCGAGGAATGGCTCACATTGAGTTCCACTGTGAATTCAATTTTGCATTTACCAGTTGACTTGTCAATATCCATAGCTGAATTACTGTAAAAGAAATGTTATATTTTGAAATGATCCAAGACAAATTCCATATCAAACCTTTACACTGATGATGTAGCAAGACCTAGAATAAACAGTCCATACTAGACGATCCTCAAAAGATATTTAAGTGGTGACATTTGTAATGGAAGTTTAAGTCAAGATTGTTGCACAACGTTGTGAGGGATTAACCACATATACGGTAGCAACATTCCTCATGATAAATATATTTCTATATTAACTGGCACAACCAGTTTTTCATAATAATGAGCAGTCTTTAATCATCTGATTTATAAATATATATCAAAATTTGATGCTGTTTGCTTACTTAGGTTCATTTTATTTAACATTGAAGGTTTGCAAAAAGTGAGAAAATCCAAAATGGATGAATACATTTTTACAGACTTGTGTATACTGTAAATAAATACATACACCATATTGTTACCATAAGCTATTGAACAACTTATTTTTATATATTTTTTAAAATTATTTCAACTTTATATACAGAAACTCTACCATCCATACTCTTCTACAGATTCATTTTAAATATTTAATGTGACTATCTTACAGACCGGCTGCTATAAAATAATACTTCAGGCAGAATATAGACACAGAACAGAACGTGTTATTATGATCAAAGTAATTTTCTGTGATTTAAAATATTATACACATGTTTGTTGCTGTGCAAATAGATTTGCAGATAGACAGTGTTTTCAGATGCATTACAAATAGAAATTGAAGACCATAATGGACCTGAAAAAGCCCTAAAGAATTTGCCTAAGCAGTAAGTACATGCTTTTGAAAACTAAGAATTAAAGGTCAGATTGTGTTCGCCTGATGAAAGACTCTCAACACAACAGCATAATTTTATTTGTAAACAGCTCAGCTGCCAAATATATTCCCTAAGTGAAATTGCTCTAACCAACACAATTTTAATAATGAGAAAGGTACAGATTTTCTGTGGATCTGCTAGCAGTTGCTCCTCTTAGAAATGAAAGTGTTTGAGGCTTCAAAAAAGTATTGGACAGGTTGATTTGTATGTGCTTTCATGCTGGTATGTATAAATAGCTGCAAATTTTCAATTTTAAGGGTCTTTTAAAGTAAAAAAAAAAAAAAAAAGCAAGAAATCCGCCTAAAAGTCATGACTGGAACGGGAGCATAATCACTATCTAGTTTGATAAAAACCTCATTATGTCCTAAAGTGATCTAGTACACTCAAGAATATGGAGGAGGTTGCCAACTTCACCAAGGGACTCTGTTTTACATGATGAGAACAATGTGTTTTGTTTTACAAAGAAGAAGAATGGACTACACTCCTTTAGTGTTCACATGAGTAAAGCTAATCATGTGTCCTCTTAAAGGATAAATTCCGTTATTTTCAAGTCAAAATGATTTTTTCACAAGCACAGTATATATGCATTTTTCACATTAAATATTGTTCCAAAAGTCCGGCGATTTCTATAAATTAAAAAAAATATCTTTCCTGCACTGCTGCTTAAACAATTGAGGTAATGAGGCATAAAGCACCACCAGAAAATAAAAGCCTAACTTGCCAAATGCATCCTCTTTGAGTTTCAATAAAAGAAAGCATGCCTTCTGTGTTTCAGATAACTACAACATTTATTTATATAGCACATTTTCATACAAAAAAGTAGCTCAAAGTGCTTTACATAATGACGAAAAATAAAAGAAAAAATAAGAAATTAAAATAAGACAACATTAGTTAACATAGAAAAAGAGTAAGGTCCGATGGCCAGGGAGGACAGACAAAACAAAAAAAAACTCCACACGGCTGGAGAAAAAAATAAAATCTGCAGGGGTTCCAGGCCACAAGACCGCCTAGTCCCCTCTGGGCATTCTACCTAACATAAATGAAATAGTCCTCTTTGTATTTAGGGTTCTCATGGAAGGACTTGATGATGATGGTCATGCAGACTTCTGGCTTTTAATCCATCATTGTTGGAACAGAATGATGCTTTGAGTAGATGAGTATTTGTGTAGACCAAAATTTGTGAAAACAAAAGGGATCTGGGAAAAATCATTTTATTGCATATTCCTAGTACTATTTGTCTGAAGGACAGGATATATGCTTTATTCACTTGTGTGAGTTCACACATAAATACAGAAGTGCATCAAAACAAAACCATCCATGTGGCATGGCCAGTTATCAGTGATTTGGTCTAATTTGGAGGAAACTTCTCCCCAGGGGGTGAAAGGTTAGTGAATGACTAGAAGTGCTGATGTGTCGCTCACTGCTTGTTTTCTTATAAAGTGGATGAATTTCATAATATTGGTGCTTTTTTGTTCAAGAACTACATGTGTAAGCTATTTTACACTATGTTTGTAATCACAATACATGGATCAATAATCAACAACTGTCTTGGCTTGAAAAATGGATGTATTCTGTAAGTTTTAGATGGGGATGCCATAGTCCCAGTTAAATGAGTCAAGATATATCCTTACAAAAAGTTGTGAATTACTAAATATTTAAAAGAACTGCTACACACAAGAACTAGAGCATTTTAATGTGGAATTCTTACCAAACAGAAAAAAAAAACTGCTGGAAGAAGTGAAATCAAATGGTCAAAGCTTAAGGACAAGTCTAAGAATGAACTGTGGACTGCCAGTCTGGGTCCTGTTATGTTATGAGTGCACTCAGGGCCGTCTTAACGCATGGGCATGCTGAGCAATTACCTGGTGGCCCTACAACCATAGGGGTCCCATGCTAACCTATGTATGTTGCGACTTGCTGAGTGGTTGTGTAGGTAAGGGTCCCAGTGCACGGCTTTGCCTGGAGGCCTATCATACTGTTAAGATGCCCCTGGGTGCACTCCAAGTAAGAAAAAAGGTGTGAGGCCTCTAAAAAAACCTTCAACTAGGCCTCACCCCAGGCTGCAACAATCAAATTCCACTGGCAGCCTTCAGCCTGTGAAGTCCTAAAATTGGGTCCAGACTTTAAAAGTTCAATTTATTATTAAAAGCCCCAAAATATATCAAGGACAGTCATGAACCTGTTGTTGGGGTGTTAAGAACAAGGATATGGCTTTAAATTTTACATATTCCCCTGTCTTGACAATAATAAAAGTGGAGCAAGTAAAGAGGCTTGGGCACTACACATATCTCAACACAGAATAAAAACTACAGATCTCAATACAGAACAAATATACCTCACAAGAAGGGACATAAGCTGCTATTCTTTCTTATGAAACCTGAGGTAGACAAAAATATATTGAAACAGTTTTTATAAGCCTTTTGTTGAATCTCGTCTCACTATTGGTTTGGACACAAACAAAAATATTGTTTGAACAAAAAATGTAACTTAACATGTGTAAAGCAGAGACAACATCAAAGAACTGGGGCACCACCCTGGTGACCCCATATAATTAAAAATAGTTGCAAACCAAAATACCTGCAACACTTTGCAGATGTATCTTTTCAGATGGAAGCTTAAAATAGAACTGATTGAATGACTGAACTTCCAGTCATAGGGGTTTCAGGCAGGAAGAGGCAGGCTCAGGAGAGCGGGCAACCAAAGTGATGTCAGTGGTGGAGGAGGAGGAGGTTGGGAGCATGAACTGATACTGCGTGTTGCCTCACCCACAACACGATGAACCACCTCAAGATCCCAAATTAGGACCCGAGCCCAGCCATGCAACGGGTGACACCTCAGCACCACACTAGTTCAAATGGAGTGGAATCAGTTGTGGGACGGCCGCCCAATCTTTCATTCCGCAGAGGGTGGAAGAAAGACGGCGTCAGAAAAAAGGGCCAGCCGCTTGTTAAGTGGGTAATGACTATCGCTAGAGCCTTCAAGCTGCTTCCCGCATGCACGTGCACGTGCCACATTAGAATTATTGATTTACACCAGCTTTCTCTCACTATGCTTTATCACAAATAAGTTAAAAGAAGGCCGCCTCAATCCTATCAGACAGCAGACATCCTCCACTTCCTGTGGTTCATTTGCTGCCATCAGACAGGGGTCAACAGATTAAAGAAATCTTTAGGTCCTATACTATAAAACTTTGTAATTCTAGTGGTTTTGGGGATCCTGCTACATTTTGTAATTCTGTATTATTATTAAGTCTTGATAAACTTAATTACAATTACTGTATTTGTAGATATCTTATGGGTGTATATACTGTACTGAGTATAACAATGGTTGTCATCTGTTGGCCTATTTTCTTGCATTTGCGTAATAATGCACTACTGTATGTTTTGTACTTTCTTGCTGCAAACAAATTTGCCTCTGCGTTAATAAAAATCTGCCTCATCCAATCTAGAACACACACCTCAGACGGAATGCTGCATACCAGAGCTTTAATGAACTAAAATGAAACATTTAGCCAAATGTAAAACTGAAAATGAATATTCAGCGGAAAGATGTTTTAGAATTTAATATACTGCCTCTGGACATGATTAATTAGCATCCGTGAAGGCCATATAGCCAGCTGCCTTAATGGAGATAGGCTTTAAAGACTGCCAAAGGAAAAAATGAATACCACAGAGCCATAGTGGTGACTGCTTTATTTGCTTGGCTTTTTCATTAAATTCACTACAGACAAATGAGGTGTCTACACCTTACCTAAAAGAGAAAGCTGGCACCCAACTGTGGTTTAGTGGTTAAATTAAATAGGCGTAGTTCAAAAGAGGTGGAAGAAAAATAAAGGTAGATGAAAGAATGAGAATGCCAAATGGAAACCACTACAAATACAACAAGACCCACACACTGCCTAAATAGCCCCCATAAATACACTTGTATCTTATAAGTGAAATCTTTCAAAGAATTGAAGGCTCTGTGTAACTGCATACTTGTCATTATTTTAGTTCAATTTATTGTTAACTGGACTACCAATTATGGCTCAAAAATACTGAACACTAACGAAAAGCATAGTATTAAACAAAAATATATATACTGGGTGGTACACAAAAAAGTAGATGACATGACCTTCATGACACATCTGTGTGTTGTAACAATCACATAAGTTGACTTTTAAACACTTCTTTAAATACAATCTGCAATGTCAGAGGAGACCTCTGGGGTTCTGGTGAAAGGGTTTCTTGGTTGACTAGGTTAAGCACATGCCATGGGGATATTCTTCAATAAATCCCTTATGTGTCAACTCAAAGAAGCCTATATTAACATACAGCTCCACAATCAAGATTTGCTATTCCTATGTCACATCAAATCGTCTCTCCAGCAAACAAGGAGATAACAGAATTAACACAACAAAACAAAATGTGCATAGTGATTTCCCGCTAGCTTCACTTGAGTATGTTTGCTGGGTGGAGCTCCTTAGCATGCGATGGGCTATTTTTTTGTGTGCCATCCTGTATATATAAAATACAAAAAGTATTCACCCCCTGGAAGATTTCACATTTTACTGTTATACACCATTGATTAACAATTTAATTAATTGGACTTTTTTGCACATTGATCAGCAGAAAGACTAACAGATCTCTGCTAAATGATCTAACTTAAATACAAATATAAAACACAAAGTAATTAATTACACAAGTATTCACCCCTTTCAATATGATGCACCAGAATCATCACTGGTGCAGCTAATTATTTGTCTTCTAAAACCAATTAGCTTTCTTGTCGCCTGTTAAAATTTTAAATGTCAGAATTGTTTGACCAATTTTGAATACAACTAATCTTGTCCTATTGCATAGCCCATCACTCATACATAAATTATGCTATAACATTACGATACATCCTTCTTTCAACAGTAATTCAGCCAGTGGAAGATGGTTGTAGATATTCTACGGGATATTGTAAGCTGATGTTTTCATCTTCTGCACCATCACCACCAACTGTTTCAGCATAGTCTATTGATACACTTTTAACCAATTTGCCGTGTAACCAATCGATAATGTTTGTGTTCATTCGTTTGACTTGGGAACTTAAAGTGAGGAAAACATAAACATTTATAAGAGCTGAGCACACAGGAACTGTGTCTGACAAAAGCATTCACACGAATGAGAGGTAAGAGGACCGTGGGCGTGGGCTGTTAACAGGAAATGGATGAGAGGAGGGCGGGACATGAAAAAATCTCTTGGCAATAGTCTTGTTTTGTCTCAAGATTTTCTTTTATAATAGAGAGATGTACATGACAAATCAACTGGAGGTTGCTAGAAGGAACATGGGAGACTCTGAAGTCAGCTAAAAGAAGGTTCTGTGGTCTGATTAAACCTAAAATTGACCTTTTTGACCATCAGACGAAACAACAAGTTTGATATAAGCCAAATACAGTGGCACCTTGGTTCACGACCATAATCTGTTCCAAAACTCTGGTCGTGAACCGAAGTAATTTCCCCCATAGGATTGTATGTAAATACAATTAATCTGTTCCAGACCGTATGAACTGTATGTAAATATATTTTTTTTAAAGATTTTTAAGCACAAATATAGTTAATTATACCATAGAATGCACAGGGTAATAGTAAACTAAATGTAAAAACATTGAATAACACTGAGAAAACCTTGAAAGACAGAGAAAACTAACACTGCAAGAGTTTGCGCTATAGTGCTACGAATCGCTCGCTAAAAACACTTTTTTTAATGAGTTTTAAGCACAGGGATAAAAATGAACATTTGAAAAATCCATAATTTAATAAACCACCAAGAAAAGTAACATTGCAACAATGCACGGTACAAACCGATCGCTGTAAACAGAAGTGAAGTGGAGGTTAAAATCCAATAGAAAAAGTCTTCATTAAATACGAAGTTAAAACAATACTCAAATCTGTCTCTTTAAAAACAAGCCCAGAGCATTCTTTAACTGCCTTATCTCTCACTCGTTCGCTCACGCGTGTGTGTGTGTGTCTCTCTCACGCATGTCTGTGTATGTGTCTCTCTCTCTCCCTCTCTCTCTCGCTCGCTGCACAGGAAGAGACTGAACACGTGCGGAAATCATCGGCATGCACTAACCGAAAGGGAAACTGGCTTGTTCGTAAACCGAATGTGTGGTCATGAACAGATGCAAAAGTTTGGTGAACTTTTTGGTCGTAAACTGATTTGTACGTGTTCCGAGACGTTTGTGAACCGAGGTTCCAGAGTACTGTAGTCGGCCCTGAAAGGCTTGAGAGGGTGGAGGGTAAAAGGAATGCAGCAAAACACAGGGAAATCCTGGAGGAAATCCTGATGTAGACTACAAAAAACTGCACTTTGGAAGAAGATTGGACTAGCCCTATGCATAGATACCAATCTACACAGCAATGGCTTAAAACCAACAATATGAATATCCTGGAGATGCCAGCTCCATTTGCAGATCTCAGTCTAATTAAGAATTTCTGGTTTAACTTGACAAAGGCTGTTCATTCACGATCAGCATGCTACCTGACAGAGCTTGTGCAAGTTTTCCAAAGAAGAAACAGGAAAATAACTGTACTGTCCAGCTGAAAGAGAGAGTGAGACCTGTCCACACAGACTCAAGGCTGTCATGTCTGTCAAAGACGTACGTACCAAATACTGATTTGAAGGGGGTGAATACTTATGAGATCAATGTGTTTTTATTTTGTAAGCTGGAGGGGTGATCACACCCCAAGAGGACACAGACACCCCTGGGAACACCCCTGAAACAGAGTCTACCTTCAAATTGCTCCTTCCCTTCTCACTTGCGCTATAACGCGTAATAAAGCCCTTGCGCGGTACTCCGCTAACTTAAAAGCCTTGTGCAGCGCAGCGCCTGTCGGTTTTTGGTATTGATTTGTTTTGCTTTCTCTCTTTCTCAGACTGCCCCTGCTCCTGACGCGTACTCCTTTGAAGAAGAAGATATGCACGCTTACCTTTAATTGATAGACAAAACTGTCATCTCTGTCAAGGAGCAAGTTTGAAGAGACAAATGTTTGTTTGCAGTGTTTGAATAAAAATCCTAAAAATCCTTCTTGTTTCTACGACCTCCTGTGTGGTTCTGTGACCCAAGTGTGACAAGTGGTACCAGAAGTGGGGTTTTCATGCCCCCGGAATTACGCTCTTGGTAATAAGAGTCATTGGCAGAGCGAGCTTGTTTAAATGCATATTCTAATGAGCTATCAGTATGCTGCAAACGCACAGTCTGATTGTTCGTTAATGCTCGGTTTGTGTTCGGAGGCGTTCGCAATCTGAGAAGATGTGGAAGGACCAGCCTGCCATTCTGGAAAATTGTCGGGGGTGACCTCTGTCTCACTGGAGAGATTGGGCTCAATACCTAAATTGGTCTCTAGATTTTCCCCGGCTGCTACCAGTTCTTCGTCTTGGTTTTTTCTTCTCCCCCCCCCACTAAGTTTAATATTGGACTGGACTACTGGTTCCTGACATTTATTAAGTAGTCTAGGAAAAAGGACATTTCTCCGTCTTATGAGTAATGGCCAAGGGCACGAGTCTGGAACGGCAGACCAAACTTTAAAGTGGCGACCCCTATAAATTGAAGGAAGAAGTAATGTCTGATAATCTTTAACATCACCATGTACACAGCGTATTTTCACGGTCTCACAGTCTCTAAGGCATTGTTCATCAAGACAGTCTCGTCTCATGATACACAAGTCACTTCCCAAGTCTAACAATGCTGAGATTTCTCGGCCACCTAATTTTACCAGGATTAACAATCCATCTTTTCCATCCGAAGAATATGCAATATTTGAGCAACAAACCTCGGCCAGTCCAACTTCATTTGACTGAGCTGGAGACAAGCGACATTCTCTTGCCAAATGGCCTAGTTAATCACAACGGAAACATCTACGGTCGGCTCCGCTTCCGAAATATCCTCTGCGACGTCCACAGTTTCCTCGGCCTGCTGTTGCTGTTTCCCCAGAGATAGGCATCTCTTCTACGACTGGATTCCCCAGAGGCCTACCTGACCCCATTTGATTTTTAGGTCTTGCAGCTTGTCGGTATTGTTGACGTCGATTGAAGTGACGAGAATGTCCTGGACGTTCGTTCACAGGTTGCGAAGCAGCACCAAATCCACCACTCTTTCTCCAAGTGGATTGTGAATACTCCAGTCGTCTGGACATAATGGTTCACGATTCAATATCATGACGCAGAAATTCATCTCGAATGACTCTAGGTATACCATTCAGTAGTATATTCATTACCACCTTTTCTACAACTCGCTCCATCACGTCGCCTTCAAACCATCAGTGCATGTATTTAATGAATTAAATCTTGAATTTGCGCACGGATTGGGCCATTCATGTTCAGTTTCCAGTCGTTTAGTTCAAAACCTTTAGCCAAAAAAGTCACTTTCTTACGTAATACAACTTGTTCCTTCAGGAACTTATAATCACCGAGCTTATCCATCCATCCATTTTCCAACCCGCTGAATCCAAACACAGGGTCACGGGGGTCGGCTGGAGCCAATGCCAGCGCAGGAACCAATCCTGGGCAGGGTGCCAACCCACCGCAGGACACACACAAACACACCAGGGCCAATTTAGAATCGCCAATCCACCTAACCTGCATGTCTTTGGACTGTGGGAGGAAACTGGAGCGCCCAGAGGAAACCCACACAGACACGGGGAGAACATGCAAACTCCACGCAGGGAGGACCCGGGAAGTGAACCCGGGTCTCCTAACTGCGAGGCAGCAGCGCCACCATGCCGCCCCCACTGAGCTTATCTCTTGGCAAATTTCTTAAAGAATAAAGAGCATCTCCAGATAAAAAGGGTGTGATTAAAACGGCCCACTGTCATCTGTCCCAGCCCAGCATGGTTGCGACTTGCTCAAAGGCTATTAGGAACATCTCTGAGTCATCGTTAGGGCCCATCTTTGTCAGCACATTCTTTGCATTTTCAGGAAGTGGTGGTAAAGGGATGCACGGTCGACAGTTATGAATTGGAACATTCGGATCAGGAATATATCTTCGACGGTTATTCAGATCAGGAATAAAAGGCATGTCATCTGCCAGATCGTAAGGAAGTGGAACATCCTGGGCCAGACGAAATAACTCTTCTGCGGCATCCATCTGTGCAACCACTCCTGGTACCTCCTGTGTCTCTGTGCAAATCTGTGACCCAAGCGTGACAATTTGTAACTCAGTGGTTCTCAACCTGTGGGGCGGGCCCCCCTAGGGGGGTGCGAAGTTACAAAAAGGGGGGCATGAAGATGTGAAAAAAAGAAGACAAGAATGAAAAATATGAAAAAAACATCTGTTGAAACCTAAAACAAATTAACTTAAACTAAATTCTGATACTAGAACAATAAATACAGAGTTAGATAAATGTCGATAAAAGTTAAGTAGATATAATCAAATATGCATCTACATTTCAAAAAAATGTTGGGGGGGTGCAATTAAAACTGTTATGAAAACTCGGGTCGCAAATACTTAAAGATTGAGAAACGCTGTTGTAACTAATTTAGGTTGCCTTGCAAAGGTCTGTTTTCACTTAGACATTGAAGAATCTTTTTCTGTTAATTTGTGTCAAAGGAGCCAAATTAAATCCATTGTGATTCAAGGATGTATAACAATACAATGTAAAGACTTCTAAGAGGGTGTGAATACTTTTCATAGGCAATGTAATACATACAGGATTGCACACAAAAATGGTAAGGAGCTCTACCCCGGTTTTAGCAGCTGCAAACATACTCATATAAAGCTAGTGGGGAAATAATATTCACATTTTGCTTTATTGTAGTAGTTTTATTGTCTGTTTGTTTGCTGGAGAGATGTTTTATCGTACCATTGGAATAGCATATTTTGATTATGGAGCTGTATATTTATTTCCTCGAATCCAAGATAAAAGATGATGAAGTGTAATCAAAATTGCATGATAAAAAGTGGGTAACCTTTATTTTAATGTCCATCCATTTTCCAAACCTATATATTCTGAAGTACAGGCTTGCAATGAGCTGGAGTTTATGCCAGCAGCCTAAGGTGCAAGTCAGGACATGGTGCCATATGTACTTATATACACAATCAACCATAAAAGGTTAATTAGAACTCATACATTAATCAAGTGTCCCTCTCTTTTAGTGTGACAAGGCCTTGATTCACACCAAGGTCTCTGTAGGTGCTGGGCCCCACCGTGCCCCACTGTGCCACCATGCCAGCCTTTTTTTAATGTAAGCCCTGAAAATGATTTAAATCTGAACATTGAAAGAAGAAAGGTTTATTCCATTCTGAGATGGTATTCAGAAGCCCGGCTCTGTATGGATGTTATAAGAAACAGAGGGAGGGAGGGAAGAGCCAGTGAATGTAGTACTGCATTTTTTATGAACAAGGTCACTTTTCAGTGACCGGAAAGTCACCAAGTTCCCTTCATCAATTTAATAAGGATTCAAAATAGAAAAATAGTATGGCCATATCTTTGTAATACACCCCTGGGCTTTTTATTATGACTTCATTTCCCGTTGTAATAGTGGAACGTCTCTATAATTGTAAAAGTGTAATAGACTCTAATAGAATTTCATTTTGAACTCTGAATGGTCTATGCCATCTCTGCTCAATTTGAGTAGAATAATGATTTTTAATGTCCACACATGGCTTCCTGTGACCTTATTCAATCTTTGGGTTGATCAGGAAATATATTGATTCAATTACATGCTGATGACAAGTGAACTGAGAAGAGAAGGAAAAAAAGGTCAGCATATATTTGAAAATGTAAATCTTAACAATGTCTTTTGGGTTTGCTCAAAAAAAGTCATTACAAAATGCCATTTGGGCCCAACAGTGTGACGATCTACTTCAGTTTTCCGATTTCTTTTTGCCCTCCTAGACTGCATTTGAAATTATAAGAATGCATAAGGTGTGTTATTTGCCAGATTTTTTTATTATTATTATTATTATTACTTTTGGTCTTGCATGTGATTAATTGTAAGGGGACATCTGCTCTAACATTTCGCTTCTCTGCTACTGATGAGTTATATTTCATCACTATTCTTGTCTGTCCATTCTTGCTGTACAAGATTTTTTCTTATTAATTATTAAGAATTGTTTCTTATAAAGTCAGAACAGCAGCAGGAGACAACTAGTGGGCACATACTAATGAACACCTTATTAACACACTATGAAAAATGTATACCTGGCTGTCCAGCTGGAGTACCAATGCCTATCAGTATTATCAGCACACAGAAGCCAGCAGACAAGTAGCCAAAGGTTGTTATTATTATTAGCAGTAGCAGTATTACTATTATTATTATTATTATTATGTGCATTGTAGCACTAATCATATTTCCACTGAGGCACTGTTTCACATTTCCAGATAGAGAAACAGGACCAAGAAATGCAATTTTGATGGACTCAAATCTGAAACATGATGACATTACAAAGAAGCTACTAAGTGACAGTATCTTTTAATAACTGGAGACACAAATCCTTTACTGCTACCAAAGCTCTTGTTTCATCTGAGAGTGTCATGGAAATCTTTCTGTCTGATGCTTACCCAGCTGTGACTGCCCAAGGATAAAAGACTGCCAATAAAGCAGACAGCAGGATGAGAAGTAAAGTGAGACCATGCTGTCTGTGGAAGATGGCTGGTTTAGAAATTATGCCACCAGAAGCAGCAAGAGAAGAAAGTAGCCCATCATGTATAAAAGTTGTCCCATAAGTGGGTAGTGATGAAGTATGCTAGGAGCCCAATATTAGGACACAGTCAGTCTGTCTACTTTCTGGGCTCAACATGAACATTTAGAGTTAATCGATTCTGTTAACGCAGCGGTTCCCAACCTAGCAAGCTGGTTGGGGGTACACGAAAATAATATTGGCAATAGCGGAAAACACCAAAAAAAATGAAAACACAAAAACAAAGTTATAGAGTTTTGGTTTACAAAGAGAGACTTATGTGAAAGTCGTCACTAGACACGCCCACCACTAGTCATATCACATGATTGCGCATGTGTCCTCCTCCTCTTTACCAAAACTGTCACTGTGATTGAAAGCAGTCCATCATTTTAGTGCTCGATTGGGCGTCAAGTGAGTAACGTGTATTAATAGGCCTAGATTGTTCCTTTTTTATGAGTGCTTAATTTGAAGTGTTTAGCTATTATTTATTGTTTTGATTGACTTTCTATTGATATTGTTTTGTGCCCCAAAATGGATAAGTCGTTGAAAACTGGAAATCTCAAGAGAGCTGCAGTTAGCATTGAAATTCAACCTGCTGATTCGGCAGCTGCAAGTACTTCGAAGCAGTCTGATGATCTACAAGCGCAAGGGGATGAGGGTGCAGCGACTGATTGGCCTGTTCTTGCAAGAGATAAAGTTAACACTATTAAAAAAACTGAAAACATCAGTGCTCCACTAATTAAGAAAAAATATTCTGTTGAATACTTGAGATATGGATTTTCATTCACGGAAGAGCTTGTCGAAAGAGCATTCTCGTCTTATGCATATATTAAGAATAAATATCGCAATAAGCTTGACACAGCTCCTGATTTGAGGTTATATCTGTCTTCATTTGAACCTGATTTTGAAAAAACTCAGATCCATGAAACAAGCTCAAGGATCGCATAAAAATTATTAAGAGCCACTTTGGAAGACTTGTATATCAAGATGAATAATTGTTATGTACATTCATCATATGTTAATGTAGGTAAAAAATATTTTAATGCTGTTTTTGTTTGCTTTGATCTTATGTTAGGCTGCTATTATAAAAAATTGAAATAAATTATAAAATGTAAAATCAAAAATAAAAACCTATAAATGTCATTAGGTTATCTGAGTCATTTGATTTTTTTAGCTAACCTAAGAAAATAAAAAAAAATAAACTTTTTTGAGGAATGGGTGGGGGTAATGAAGAGTGGGGGTACTCATAAATGAAAAGCCTAATCAAGGGGTACAGGAGAGAAAAAAGATTGGGAACCGCTGTGTTAATGGAATCTAATCTTCATGGTGCAGTGGGCCAAGGAACACAGAATGAGACTGCAGGGATGACTGCAACCCAGTACAGTGCTTGAAAGATTGTGAATCCTTTAGAATATTCTATATTTCTGCATAAATATGACCTAAACCATCATCAGATTTTCACTCAAGTCCTAAAAGTAGATAAAGAGAAACCAGCTAAACAAATGAGACAAAAATAGTATACTTTGTCATTTATTTATTAAGGAAAATGATTGAATATTACATATTTGTGAGTGGCAAAAGTATGTGAACCTTTGCTTTCAGTATCTGGTGTGACCCCCCTTTGCAGCAATAACTGCAACTAAACGTTTCCGGTAACTTTTGATCATTCCTGCACACCGGCTTGGAGGAATTTTAGCCCATTCCTCCGTACAGAACAGCTTCAACTCTGGAATGTTGGTGGGTTTCAGGCCCTTCCACAACATTTTGATTGGATTAAGGTCAGGACTTTGACTTGGCCATTCCAAAACATTAACTTTATTCTTCTTTAACCATTCTTTGGTAGAACGACTTGTGTGCTTAGGGTCGTTGTCTTGATGCATGACCCACCTTCTCTTGAGATTCAGTTCATGGATAGATGTCCTGATATTTTCCTTTAGAATTCTCTGATATAATTCAGAATTCATTGTTCCATCAATGAAGGCAAGCCGTCTTGGCCCAGATGCAGCAAAACAGGCCCAAACCATGATACTACCACCACCATGTTTCACAGATGGAATAAGGTTCTTATGCTGGAATGCAGTGTTTTCCTTTCTCCAAACACAATGCTTTTCATTTAAACCAAAAAGTTCTATTTTGGTCTCATCCATCCACAAAACATTCTTCCAATAGCCTTCTGGTTTGTCCATGTGATCTTTAGCAAACTGCAGACGAGCAGCAATTTTTTTTTTGGAGAGCAGTGGCTTTCTCCTTACAACCCTGCCATGCACACCATTGTTGTTCAGTGTTCTCCTGATGGTGGACTCATGAACATGAACATTAGCCAATGTGAGAGAGGCCTTCAGTTGCTTGACCTCGCCGACTATTCCACGCCTTGCTCTTGGAGTGATCTTTGTTGGTCGACCACTCCTGGGGAGGGTAACAATGGTCTTGAATGTCCTCCATTTGTACACAATCTGTCTGACTGTGGATTGGTGGAGTCCAAACTCTTTAAAGATGGTTTTGTAACCTTTTCCAGCCTGAAGAGCATCAACAACTCTTTTTCTGAGGTCCTCAGAAATCTCCTTTGCTCATGCCATGATACACTTCCACAAACATGTGTTGTGAAGAACAAACTTTGATAGATCCCTGCTCTTTAAATAACACAGGGTGCCCACTCACACCTGATTGTCATCCCATTGATTGAAAGCACCTGACTCAAATTTCACCTTCAAACTTACTGCTAATCCTAGAGGTTCACATACTTTTGCCACTCACAAATACAGTATGTAATATTCGATCATTTTCCTCAATAAATAAATGACCAAGTATAATATTTTTGTCTCATTTGTTTAACTGGTTTCTCTTTACTTTTAGGACTTGAGTGAAAATCTGATGATGTTTTAGGTCATATTTATGCAGAAATATAGAAAATTCTAAAGGGTTCACAAACTTTCAAGCACCACTGTATTCCAGGGGTTTTTCAGAACTCTGATCTGAATCATATACCAGTGAGGTAGTTGATAATAACATTGGGAAAAACGGAGAAAAATGTCAGTTCTGGATAATAGTTCAGCGGCCTAGTGTTGAAAATTAAGGTGGGGCATAACATCACAAACAATAAGCAAGTTCACACCAGAAGATGAGAAGATCAAAAGACTTTTCAGGTTTTGATAGTGGAAAGGTGTGTCAGTCAAGCAGTATATTTTGTATCAACCCATTTTTCTGAAACTGCTTTGTGTACAGTTATTACAGGTTAACCCAAAATCCCACCAGCACAGAGTATAAGACAGGTACTTTCTTTGAACTATCCATTTCCAGTGTATACTTAACACAGATGCACACTCAAAAAACTACACATTGCAGAAAAGAATGTATCTACCTTGTTTTTAAATTATTTCAATGCTGGATAACACTATTAAGTTAAAAGAGGCCAAAGGAGACAATGGAGAAGCACATTATCCTAGCTTGATGAGAAAATAACTAATAACAGAAAATGTATGTTTGAGTCCAAGAACCAAAATGTATGGAATGTGTGAAGAGCTGTTTTCAAATCCAGAACTGTGAGGCAGAAATCAGAATTGAGGATTGTTGGGAGAAAAAAGATCCTAATGGTTTTTGCATCAGTCCAGTAATTGTGGTGCTATGGCTAAGCTCAAACTGCCAGTAACAAATCAGAGGGCTTTGTGTTGCATAGAAGCCCTCTGCTTTTTAAGCAATAGAAGTGGACTACGCCAACTGTGCAGATAACACATCTTTAAAGCTGCAAGTGGTGCACTTCCATTTGTGCGACATTAGGCTGAACACACTATCTGCTATTTCAATTATAATTAAGAATTCCTATCCCTAAACACAGTTAATTTTGAAGAGATCACCATGAAATCGGTTAAAGATTCCAATATCCTAGACAAGAAATACTGCATGCTGCCATTTTAAATGATCACAGTAAGCTGATATCACTCTCAACATTGCATACCATCATGTGTTAGCAATGATGTTTTATATTGGAAAGGTTTTGGGGTGACCCTACATTAAAACAGATTCTTTAATCCTAGGTGAGATTCTTTGTTATGAAGAATCCACCCCAACTGTTGTTTTCTTATTGTTGCACCCAACTGGCCTGAAAGGAGACATAGTCCATAGCCACAATACACTTGAACCTGGGAATGTGGCCTATTGTTCACCCAGGACTGGCATCTACTCTCCTTCATTTTCCCTGTCACAGGGTTTCGCCTCTTTTCCTATCTACCAGGTCAGACAGAAGAGAGGAACAGTTAATGCAGGCAAGGGACACAGGCAGAATCTTTTACATTTGCTTATTTGGTTGATCCTTTTATCCAACAACAACAACAATGTTTATTTATATACCACATTTTCATACAAATAATATGTTGAAAATATCCAAAATCCAAAAATCCAAAGCAACTTACAACATTTATGATACAATTGGTTAAATTTGTTTTTGGTTTTCCAATTGCATCACAGGCAGGTCAAGTGATTTGCTTGTGGTCACACAGTCTTTTATTCACTTATTACACATTAAACATTCATACTATGCTTAAATGTGCCAAAAGCAGAAACAAAACAAATTGATGTGATAAATGATCATACAACCTGGATAGTTCAACAGTTCTCATAGATGATGCCTGCCAACACACCCAATGTATGTTAGTGTTCAGTCTCTTAAGGTTGCATTGCTGCGGCTCAAACGTCATGACAAGACCTCATTGTTCTGCCTTCCTGCAGCTCTTTCTTCTGCTTCTCCTTAAAAGCCGCTGACTTTTTAAAGCTTGTAAAGGCCAAGGCAAAGCACCTTAGCCTCACCTCTGTCCAACGACATTTGACAGACCATGTTAGCACATGTAAAATTCAAGTGTCTCGCTCTGAAGCATGTAGGATGTCTAGCAAAAATGACCATTTTGCTGTTTTTAAGAGTTTGAACTTTCTCTAAATCCAATTGTCTGCAAAATGACCTTCTTACAGTGGAAAGTTTTTTTCTTTACAAGCCTGTTGTCTGTAGCCACAAACATCACCTGTTTTCTGTGGTTAAGACTTGCTACTGTTACAGAGGTCAGAAGTTCAAGTATAATAAAAAAATAAAAAGGGTAAAACGTTAACAGATCTATGCTGCACTTATCATTCAGAAAATGCTTTTTCACAGTTTTAAAATCTTAGAACAAGAGAAAGAATGAAAAATAACTAAAGCACATTTTAACATTCTTGATTACTTCTACCATAAAATAAAATCAAATTCCTTAACAACTGAACACAACCAAAAAATGGAATGACCATTGTGATATTAGTGTGTTTTAATCTGTATTTCTGTCCCTGTAGCAGTCTTTTATTATTAGGATTGTGTTACTGAAGTGTAGTTTAAATTTTGATTCATTTATTTATGTTTTATTTTTCTTTGTCATGTTTGTCATTGTTTTTAGGAAACTCTTTGGAAGTGTTACATTATCACAGGCATCGCTTTTCAGTGCATGTCAAGGATGCAACGGTATAGATCTGGTAACCATCATTAATTTCTGAGTCCACCAAATAGAAAGGGGTGAGGCCTCTAAAAAGCCCACAAAACAGATATCATCCAAGGAAAGCCTAATCCAGGAAAATGTGAATCTTAAGGCCTCATTAGACCTTAAAAGAGAAATAAGCTCTAATGTTTTAAAAATAGCATATACAGTAGACTCACACTTTTGAAAACATCTCCAACAAGGGGAGAACCATGTAACTCCAGCTGGAGCAGAGACAAGGAATCTTTATAAAATTAGATTTTTTTAAATAAAGGTAAAAACACAACAGAATCCTCAGAAGAGCAAAAAATATATTTTCCCAAAAAAGGGCAATCTGGACACAAACAGTCCCAATACGCAATCCAAAAAGAGAGGTAAAAAACAACAGAGCAAGAAGGTCAAAAATCCAGTACAAACAAAGATAAAGCAGAAGCAAAACAGAAACACCCACAATCCACCAAGCACATACAAATGTACTGCAGAGGGACTGCAATTCCCATGAGCCTTTGTAGGTCTGGGAGTGCTATAACCAAAATGATAATATTTAAAGAAATATTATAATTAACATAATATTTGCAGTTAATGACACAAATTGTCATAGTTGGTGTTGTGATCTCAAAACATAAACATGGCAAAAAGATGTGTAGGCCACAAAATAAGCAAAAGCTAGGCCATTACTCCAATAGTTTCCAGAAACAAAGCTTAAAATCAGACATGTCCCTTAGAGTAAAGAGAAAGCATAAACCTCTGATCTTTTAGATCATAAACTAAACAAAGTTTGTTACAATTCAATAATTAAATATTAATCAAAAAAGCAGAAAGAAAAGGTAAGACAGAGGAAAAATAAAATAAAATTAAACAGAAAGCAAAAAGTCCAGTCCATAATCCAAGAACAGAGTCCAATCAAACAGAACAAATCTCAAAAAACAGAAAATCAATACAATACAGCTGATCCAAATACAGTGTTACCTTGGAATCTGAACTTAATCCGTATCAGAACCCTGTTCAAGTTCCAAGACAATTTTTCCCCTTTAAAATAATAGAAACTAGATTAATCCTATCCTGGGTCCCACAAACTTGAATTTTCAAAATGATTTTAACAGTAAATTCACTGGATTTTAAGGTAAAATATTAACAAATAATAATAATAGGACCTTTTAGGACCCATGGTGAATACACTAAGTTGTTATTATTATTACATAAAAAATACAAAACAGGCACAAAAGCATAAAATTAGCAGCAAAAATAGCAGCAAAAAAGCACACGAGATGCTTTCACTACAGCTTCCGACAACGAACTGAATGGCAAAGCATATTGGGTGGCCCTTAGCACTGGGGAAATATACGCACAAACACACACAAACAATGTGCTGAACATTCGGATTCCACAGCAGCATTCGGATTCTGGGTCAAAATTTCGCTTGGATTCCAAGTTGTTCGAGTTCTGGAGTGTTCAGATTCCGGGGGCAATACTGTACCACACCACTCTGTAGGACCTTAGTTATCAACCAAGTATATAGACTGAGGATAGTCACTCGGCGGTGATGTCATGGCGGGGCTCTTGATGTTCCATCCATGCTTGCATTCCACTGGAAAAGGTTAATTAATTAAAATGAAAATGGTTAAGGAAAGTTAATCATTCCTAGTTGTCACAAAAAATGCAAATCTATACTAATAAAAGGCAAAGCCCTCACTCACTCACTCACTCACTCACTCACTCACTCACTCACTGACTCATCACTAATTCTCCAACTTCCCGTGTAGGTAGAAGGCTGAAATTTGGCAGGCTCATTCCTTACAGCTTACATACAAAAGTTGGGCAGGTTTCATTTCGAAATTCTACGCGTAATGGTCATAACTGGAACCTATTTTTTCGTCCATTGACTATAATAGACTTCTGCTCGATGCCCGTGGGAGGCGGAGTTACGCCTCCCACATAATTTAGTGCCTGCCCATATAAGGCCGTCCGTCAGCGGCAATCCAATAGAAACACTGCCACTAAATATTCACGGGTGAAGGACTGTGCTTATGCAGAGGAAGATGAGATGGTCAGGGTGGTGTTTGGCACAAACTCGGCGAAACTGCGAGAGAAACTTTTAAGTGCCGGGTCTTAGCTAACATAATACAGCCGTGGACATTGCACGAGATGGCACCAGCACAGATAAGAAGCTTCGATGCATGTACACCGAGCGACTCACGTGAAATGACGCAGTGCACAGACAAAAAGCAACAGTTCCAAAGAGTGCTGAACAAAAACTGAATTACACAATTGAGAAGGCAGCAAAAAAATATGAAGCGTGTGATACATACAAGCATATTCATAAGTGCAGCTACTGCGGAAACAAAGCACATGTCCCGCTAAAGGAAGACAGTGTAAAAAAAAAACCCGTGCATGCAGTGTGTCACGTCTCAGATAAAGAGGAAGACGAGCTGTTTATTGATGCAGTAAGAAACGAATCGCTGAATGAAACCTGTTATCTTTACAACGATTGACAAATACGGAATGTAACTTGAACACAACACATCCTACAAATACGAACCTGATTGAAAGAAATAATGATAATCAAATCCTTGATGACAGCAACACTCATAACAGTCACAAAACAGTTACTGTATATTGACAATCATGTTACGTTATTTTTAAAATGTTCCCTTTTCTTTTTCATAACTTCTTTAACATAGTACTTCTCCGCTGCGAAGTGCGGGTATATATACCCTGATCTACATACTCTCAAATAGACAAACCACATTCCGTGGCGCAACGGTAGAGGCTTCGCCGCTGACGACTGAGGTTTGATTCCCGAGAGGGGCTACTCTGATTATGTACGCGCGCTTCCGATTCATTTTCCTTGGTTTGAGACGTATGAAAAAATATGCGGTTAACGCAGAAAGACAGATCACCAATTGAAGCTTTATGAATAATGGATACTTTATTCGCAATCAGTGATTGTTTTGGTAAAGCCATACTCAGTGTATTCATTAGATGAACGGTAAAAAAGTAAGAGCGAGGGGAGGGTGACTTATTGAGGCATGCAGGCAAAACCACAATAGCACGCGGGCTCAATGCATCGTGCGCGTTAACTCGATCTGAATTGCGCGATCACATTCGAAAAAATATATCTTTTCAAGTTCTATTTAGTCGACACAAATATCTTTGGTTGGAATGTAAGGCGAATTTACTCTTTACATTTGTATGGTGAAGAAAAATTTATGCAATAATGACTAAATTTAACTATATAAAGTCAAAACTTGATTATATAAAGTCACTGTCGGAATAAATAAAGTCAAAACTTGAATATATAAAGTCAGCGTCGGTATATATAAAGTCAAAACTTGTTTCTGAATATATAAAGTAAAAACTTGAATATATAAAGTCAGCGCTGGAATATATAAAGTCAAAACTTGAATATATAAAGTCATTCCCAAATATATAAAGTCAAAACCCGAGTATATAAAGACGACGTTGAAATATTTAAAGTTAAAACTTGAATATATAAAGTCAGCGTCGGAATATATAAAGTAAGCGCTGGAATATATAAGGTCAAAATTTAAATATATAAAGTCAGCGTCGGAATATATAAATTCAGCGCTGGAATATATAAAGTCAAATCTTGAATATATAAAGTCAGCGTCTATTATTGAATATCCATCCATTTCCCAACCTGTTGAATCCAACCACAGGGTCACGGGGGTCGGCTGGAGCTAATCCCAGCCAACACTGGGCGCAAGGCAGGAAAAAATCCTGGGCAGGGCACATGCATCATTTTCAAAACATTAACCGAACAGTGTTTTTTAATTTACTTTTCTGAATACGTTTTTATTAATTTATATAATCAGGAATGACTTTATAAATTCCGACGCTGACTTTATATATTCCAGCGCTGACTTTATAAATTCTGACGCTGACTTTATATATTCAGGTTTTGACTTTATATATTCCAGCGATGACTTTATATATTCAACTTTTGA
>JANRMT010062853.1:390646-419366 GCA_026402145.1 Polypterus bichir lapradei | reverse complement strand
ATATATATATATACTAGCAAAATACCCGCGCTTCGCAGCGGTGAAGTACTGCCTTAAAATTTTTATTAAGAAGAAAATTAAACCTTTTTAAACTGAGGGAAAATATACCAATAATTATTTGTTAAGGATCTCTTTGTATACCACATTGTCATTTCGGCCCTCCAGTTGTAATATGACTAAGTTGTGCGCTGAGCTTACTCTTGAGCATGCAACGTACAGTTGGCCATTTGAAAAGTAATCTTGTTTCAAATCTCACAGCTTGGATTGCTGCTGTCACAATCAGTTTGAGTTTCATGGTTTGTTTTAATTACGACAGTATTTGCAGGACTTGTGTTGAAGTGACATTCGGCAACTGCCAAGCGTTGTAAGCATACAAATGGTTTCATCGATAACTTCACATCCAGCTTTTGAGATTTTAAACATTCATAAACATCAAAGTGTCCACTACTGAAATCGTCACCTGTGAATCTAAGATGTTTAAGAGGCATTGGCGGTTGTCCAAAGGTGTAAAATATTTGGCCATTTCAGTACACTTGAAAGCGACAACAGAACAATTCAGCAGCAGCCATCAACTCACATGCAGAACCATAGGTGAAGGGCTTAAGCATTTCACTCTTATAGTGCTCCTGTGTAGTATAATTATCTCCTGTACCATCATCGGTCCACACCTTGAACCTGTCCCAGTTATTCAATACATAAGACACAATGTTCCTCCGGATATCAAGAGTGAGCCTGAAATGGCCGTGCAATATGTAACACAGAGAATGGAAAAGGTAGGTGCCATCTCCGGGCATGGAAACCACTCGGTAAGTGACAGTTCTTTGATTGATGGTGAAGCCGTGGATTAAATAAGAAGGCTGTAGTTATCAGCAGGGAGACGTGAATCCCGTGGTGAAACAAGGAAGGGAATGTAGAGACCGGAGCGACGGACGGCCTTATATAGGCAGGCAGCCAACAACGTGGGAGGCGTTGGGATGGGGGACCCAACGCCGCTTCACACGGTGACCGAGCTGCAGGCTATGGACGTATATATGTACGTAAGTAGGATTCAGTTAGCGTTGGGAACCCATGTACCAAATTTCTTGAAGATGGGCCCATAAGTAACAAAGACCGTTGGAAAGTTCAATATGGCGACCGACAGTGGTGTCATACCACCGAAATAAGTACGTACATTGGTTTCGGTTAGTGTAGGGAAGCCGCCTACCAAATTTCGTGAAGATGGGGCCATAAATAAGAAAGTTCAACATGGCGGACGTTGTTGAACGTTATGACCGTTATGCGTAGAATTTCGAAATGAAACCTGCTTAACTTTTGTAAGTAAGCTGTAAGGAATGAGCCTGCCAAATTTCAGCCTTCTACCTACACGGGAAGTTGGAGAATTAGTGACGCTGGAAAGTTCAATATAGCGGCTGACAGTGGCGTCATACCACTGAAATAAGTACGTACATCGGTTATACATAAAATATATGTTGTCGTACCTTGCATAACTGAATAACCTTTATGGCACAATAACAATTCAATATATTTATGGTCACTACAGTATTTGGATTTAATAATCTTCATGTGGGAAAAGGCCGACTCGCATAAATAAGTAGAGCCGAATAATGCAGTCAAGGAGCTTTTGAATTCAGCTGAGTGAGGAATGACGGCTGTCCGATTAACTGCAATTTTAGTTCCCTCTCTTTTCTTTTTCTCAGATCGCTTTTCGGAAGGAAGTCAGTTTTGTAGTTTTTATGAACAGTTCGAAAGTGCCTTTCCACATTTTCCTTCTTTGGAATAACAATGATAGATTGACAGATCAGACAAACGCACTTTGATTGTGACATTGTGAGAGAAAAAAATCCTCTTCTAAATACACATAAAACCCATACCCTCCCCAAACAATTTTTTTAAAATCCCTTCTTTAGTCGATATAAATTGGAAGGCTAACTAGATCACAGCCGGAGTTTTGCAGTAGCTCGCGCGTTTGATCATGCGTGCGGGGCAACCAGTGTCTTAGAAGAAAGGAGATCTCAGACTGGCCTGTATGTCAATCAAGTGGCAAATGCCATAGGGAGGATATATGATAGACTAACGTTTAAAAAAAAAAAATTTTTGAATGCAACGCGATCTACCTGCACTACCTTTGCGATCTACCGGTCGATCGCGATCGACACATTGGGCACCCCTGAACTAGCTACATGTACTTACAGTATATGACAGCATGAACTGCTTGTAGATAAAGTTAGTCTTTTATTGGTGTCAACATACTGCAGTAGTTTTATTAAAAATAAGTGTCAGTCGTTCTAAAACCGTTCACATGTGAGATGCCCGTGCACTGTGTCATCCCGGGAAGCCCGGGATACCCGGGAATGACGTGCGGGATTCCCGAATTCCCGGGAATGGATAAACCCGTCCAGGAATGGATTCCCTAATTATGCAGATATGCTGCTGTTGGTATGAAGGAGCCCCAGCAGTGTTTCTTTACACACATCTGATGAGTAATTTGCAATTTGAATTTACTCAATGCTTGTGTGCCACAGAGAGGATGTGCTGCTTTGTTTATAATGGCCATCAATTTTGTCTTCATTCTCTCCTCCACTACTACCTCCAGTGGGTCCCATAACTGATCGTGCCTTCTTATCTAACTTGTTGAACTGGTGGGACTTCCTGAAGTGATATTACCTGCCCAGCACACTACAGCATAGAAAATCTTCCTAGATATCACAGAGATCCTATACATTTCTATATTTATTGCTTATGTAGTTCCTCTGTGTTATTAGACCAGTCCAGCCTGTCTTGATGTGGACTGCCAAGTATTTATAGCAGTGCACCACTGGCATCTTTGTGGTTTTAAGTCTAATGCCTTGGTAACTAGGCTAAAGCGCCTGCATTTAAGGTACAGTTGAAACAGCACCTTTTACTTCCTCTCCTTCTTAGAATTCTGTACAATCCTTATTCTATCGAGCAGACAGTGCAGCTTCGTGGGTAATGCAGTACGTTTTAAAAAAATAAGGTTATAGATTAAACATCCTCACCACTACCTTACAATGTCACCCTGAATAGGACATTGCCTACTGGTGCTTAATTTGTAGAACATCTATGTAAATAAATGTAATTCAACTACTTGTGCGGTGCTTTAGTAAGGCTCTCTAAGAATGGTCAGGTGGTTGTTAACAATAATTATGATGGGCCTGCATAAAGGTATGAGGTGGTAAAATGGTGCAGATGTAATAATCAGAAATTACTTGTCAAGAAATGATAAGAAATCAACTTAGTCTTTAGATGAGATAAATAATCACTTTCCCCTTTATACTTCAATGGTTGTGGAGATGGTAGAGAGTTTGAGGTTCAATGAAGGCAGGGCACTTGACCAATGAGGGGAGGACGTGGGTCTTTAATTCAAATGCACACCCCTGCGTGAAGAGGCTTCCTGTTTGTGAACTACTTTAATTTTCCAGAGGTACTTTTTTTTTACCAATATTTGTGCACAAAATGCATGTGGTTTGAACATACAGCTCACTGACTTGACATGACACAAGTAAAGGGAGATTTTGTTCACCTACGTTTTTGATATTGTTTGCTGTTGTTGTCACAATAGGCTCCCATTCTATCAGAAACATTGCTATGTCCATTCTCTATGAAAACATGAGATTTCTTTTTTCTGAGTCATCAATATAAACCAAATGGGGTAAGTAAATTGTAAAAAAATAAAAATACTACTTTTCAGTGGAGTACTCCTTTAAATGTCATCTACAATATTTGATGAATTTGTTCAAAAGTGTTTTGGTTTTTTTAAAATGTAGAAATGATGATTACTGTTATCTTTACATTGCATGTTTATATTGATTTTTTTAGCTTCAACAAATCAAATTTGATGTAACTGATGTCATTATAACAATAAAGTAAGTGATGTTTTATATGTAGTGGGAAAAGTTCTGTTTATTGCTTTGTTGAGCTTCTAGGTTGGAGGAGGAGGAGAAGGAGGGGTTCAAAAACATCACTAGCAACGCCCTTTGCACAGTCATAGTTGTTGCCATCTTTTAAAGGGGATGGTGGACATGTCAGAAGAGACAGAGGTGGGCAGAGTCAGGTTGGTGTTACAGTGAATGAAACAGACAGACCCTTATGATGTACTCCTGTGTTCCCTTCATGTTGGTTTCCACAGAACTAGTTGAATGGTTACACCCTTGACCAGTGGTAACATAATAAGACAAATTTTATTAAAGTACTGTATATGGCAAAATAATCTTAAAATAAAGGAATAATCAGACACATAAAAAGCCACAAATCTGAACCCAACAATAACATGTACTGTAATATCATCTTCCAAGCATTAAATTTCAATGTAGAACATTTATAAGGGAGTGGGGCATGGAAGAATTACTTTATTGTTCTGAATCTGACTGTGCATAAAACATAGATAGATAGATAGATAGATAGATAGATAGATAGATAGATAGATAGATAGATAGATAGATAGATACTTTATTAATCCCAAGGGGAAATTCACATAATCCAGCTGCAGTATACTGATACAAAAAAAAAACAATATTAAATTAAATAGTAATAAAAATGAAAAATGAAAAAAATAAATATAAAAAAACAGACAATAACTTTGAGTAATGTTAGCATTTACTCCCCCGGGTGGAATTGAAGAGTCGCATAGTGTGGGGGAGGAACGATCTCCTCAGTCTGTCAGTGGAGCAAGACAGTGACAAAAGTCTGTCACTGAAGCTACTCCTCTGCCTGGAAATGACACTGTTCAGTGAATGCAGTGGATTCTTCATGATTGACAGGAGTTTGCTTAGTGCCCGTCGCTCTGCCACAGATGTTAAACTGTCCAACTTTACTCCTACAATAGAGCCTGCCTTCTTAACAAGTTTGTCCAGGCGTGAGGCGTCTTTCATCTTTATGTTGCCTCCCCAGCACACCACTGCGTAGAAGAGGGCACTCGCCACAACCGTCTGGTAGAACATCTGCAGCATCTTATTGCAGATGTTGAAGGATGCCAACCTTCTCAGAAAGTATAGTCGGCTCTGACCTTTCTTACATAGAGCATCAGTATTGGCAGTCCAGTCCAATTTGTCATCCAGCTGCACTCCCAGATATTTATAGGTCTGCACCCTCTGCACACAGTCACCTCTGATGATCACAGGGTCCATGAGGGGCCTGGGCCTCCTAAAATCCACCACCAGCTCCTTGGTTTTGCTGGTGTTAAGATGTAAGTGGTTTGAGTCGCACCATTTAACAAAGTCTTTGATTAGCTTCCTGTACTCCTCCTCCTGCCCACTCCTGATGCAGCCCACAATAGCATAATAATAATAATAATATAATATATATATTATTATTATTATTATTATATATAATATATAACATAAGGCCCTCAAACTCTGGAATGACACCTTTGCTAATCTGAGGTACTGTATGTCCCATTAGTTATTTAAACAGAGGATGCAGACTCATTACAAGAACATAACTTTTCTTTGGGCTTCTTGTGTGGCTTTGTTTATTGCATTACTGACTGACCACTTTCTTGTCCACTCAATTATTGATGTGACCACTGTGGCCAGTTGTTGCTAACCTTTCTCCTTTTAGTGTCTTACCATACTACTATGGACACAGAATCCTTCCTGGCTCTATTAAAAACCTCAGAATGGGTAGGAGAGATGGGCAATTCTTGTGTCAGCATCAGACCATTGTATGATTCCCAAATATACAAGACTATACTTTAACATACTGTCAAGGAAGTGTCTGAGCAGGCACTTGGCATACTTGCCCCAAAAGTTTTGGAATCTAAATTGTGCTGCATAAAGTCCGTTCGGGCATTTTCTGACCAAATATGCCCCCGTGGTCACATAAGATTGTAATAGACTTCAGTAATCCTAATCTAAGAATGGGGCCTAGAGAGCATAACTGGATGTAATGAACACAATAACTTCCCACACGTAGTACATGTATCTCATGTTTCGTGTATACAAAGTGAGTGTGCTGCCAGTACTGTAATGTACTTTCTATCATTATTTTAACATGAACTTTCCCTACTTACAAATAAAAAGTTTACTGTATAACAGCATATGCTTTGACTCATAGGTATCAGCATCCTACCTTGCATATTGCATATGGAGCATTGTAGCATTGTCTCTCTGTATTTATTCAAGACATGTACAACTGCAGTATTTCATACTGCTTTGTTGAGTACTGCATATAATATGGTGCTTGCACAAAGTGAAAGTTTTTCATAATGTCCTATTTCACAGAAGGTATCATGGACATTAAGCAGCACATACCTGTAATTACAAATGTGAAGCACATAGTAATTAATTGAATAAGTATTCACCGTCGTCAAGTCAGTATTTAGGAGAAGCACTTTTGACAGCCATGTGAGCCTGAAGTTTGTGTGCACAGGTGTCCTCAGACCATAGAATCTTCTTGACTTCAGAATCCCCCACGTAACTTCTTCTAAAATGTTAGGTGCCCCCAGGCCATCAGCATTCTTTGCACAGTCTCATCAATTCTGCTCTGGCTTGTTACTCCTTTGGAACTCCCAAAGGTCTCTTGGTGTCCCCTCTCATAGGTTTTCTTCTTGCTTGATCACACAATTTTAGTGGACAGCCTGCTCTAGGCAGATTTACACCTATGTGATACTCTTTCCACTTCTTAATGATTGATTTAACTGGACTCCAAGGGATATTCAGTGAATTAGAAGTTATGTTGTCTCAAGCCCCTGACTTCAATTAGTTGCTTGGAGCTTGTCTTCATTGAGTAGGTTAAGCCACCATACTGAGCCACCACAAGCTGGACCTTCCAGATACAGGGGCGTTTATACTACAATCAACTGAAACCCCTTGACTACAGACAGATGATCACCATTGCAATAATTACCGTATATACTCGCGGATAAGTTCTCCCACGGATAAGTCGGGACTTGATTTTACTGTATAATTTCTGGTATTTTATAATGTTGGTTGTACAAGTCGAATGCGGAAAACTCACGCTATTGGTCCAAGAGATTATGATATGCTAATGCCCATGTGACTGCTTTTTTTTCTATGTATTGTGCCTATGTGACCACACGGTAATACTCAAACTGTTCCGAAGCAACATTTGCACTGATTAGTATTTTTTGTATCTCACACCCTCATACACCTTTATCGTAAGAGCATCCCTTATCTACGGTGGAGTGTTCGATCAGAAGAAAATATGAAGCTGGTTTTAAATTAAACGTCATTGAAGTAGTGAAAAAAATTGGTAACTGCACTGCTGCAACAAAATTCGATGTGTCTGAGAAACTGGTGCGAGATTGGAGGAGGCAAGAAGATGTAAAAAAAAATGTACATTAAGTGTCACATTTTTGAACAGGCATATACAGTAAGTCGGGGTCTGATTTTATGATCGATTTTTTGGGTTTCAAGACCCGACTTATATGTGAGTATATATGGTATGGAGCTTCTAAGATCAATTGGCTACACCAGTGATGACTAAGATGTGTCATGTTAAAGGGAGTTAATACTTACGAGATCAATTATTTTGTAATTTATATATTTGAAGTAATTCTATTTTCACTTTGACATTGAAGAGCCTTCTTCTGCTGATCAGTGTCAAAAAAACCAAATTAAATCCACTGTGATTCAATGTTTTATAACAATAAACTGTGAAAACTTCCAAGGGAGTGAATATTTTTAAGCACTGTATGCTGACTACTTAGAGGTTATTGTAAATTTTCCAGCTGCAAAAATGATAAGAGTGTCCTGCTCAATAAAGAGTTACATTTAGTTCACATAATTGACTTACAGCAGTGGTTCTCAACCTGTGGGGCAGGGCCCCCAGGGGGGCGCAAAGTAACAAAAAGGGGGGCGCGAAGATGTGAAAGAAAGAAAACAAGAATCAAAAATACGAAAAAAAAATCTGTTGAAACCGAAACAAATTAACTTAAACTACATTCTGATACTAGAACATTAAATATAGAGTTAGATAAATGTCGATAAAAGTTAAGTATGTATAATAAAATATGTATCTACATTTCAAAAAAATGTTAGGGTGGGGGGGGCGCGATTAAAACTGTTATGAAAACCCGGGTCGCAAATACTTAAAGGTTGAGAAACGCTGACTTACAGTACTGTTTGACCTTAAGCATGACAGACCATCTGCACATCTGAATGTAGAACTATCTTAGTAAACATTGTGACAGATTAGGGCTCTCTCGCTCCCTTGAACCCTCAGACCACACATCAGACACCCGGTAAAAGTCCAAAGATGAATATTTATTATAATAATAAAGTGTACAAAGCACCCTCCTCTCCATAATACTCCAATAACAATAACCAATAATCAAATAAACAATAACCAATCCTCCACTCTCCCAGACGCTTAGCCACCCAGCCTCCCAGCTCAGATCTATTGTCTGGGATCTCCCACAGTCCTTTATAGTCCTCGACCCGGAAGTGCTTCTGAGCCCTCAGTCCATGTGATTATCCAGCACTTCCGGGTCAGGTAAAAACTTCTCTTTTTCTTCAGCCGGGAAGTATATCATTTCTTTTGTTTGTGTGACTTGGAAATACTTCCGGGCTATATGGGAAATATAAATCCCTGGGGCTCCCTGCAGCGACTCCTGGCGGCCCCCTTGGTTCCAGCAGGGCTGTACATTATAATTCCACGGTCCATAATTCCCTGCTGGCATTTGGGGCACCTCTATGCTGCAAGGAGGGCTCCATCTGGTGGCCTGGGGGTATTGGCCGGTATGAATGGCCGGCCATATCTCACAGTACCCCCAGCGAAGAATCATGATTCGGAGTGGACAGTCCCGCAAGGGATGTCTTCCTCCAGAAGGAGTTGTTGGTCGGGCCCTGGCGAAGTCCATAAAATTTCCAGGAGAACCTTGGGGGAATATTATATGAAAAAGGATTTGCATTCCACGTCCTCCCAGCACAACTTCGCCATCCATGGCCCGGTCGGCGGCATTCGTAGCACAGCCACCTTCCTCCAGTGTGTATCCCTCTGCGAGTCTGGAAACAGTCTGGAAACTTCCGCTCCGCCCCTTTGTCCACTGACAAGGGTTCCACGGCTGCCCCTGAGCTTTCAGCTCACTGCTCTGCTTTGTCAGGAGACCCCCGCTTTATTCTTGGGATCTCCTGTTTAATCTGGGGCTTGTCCGCAGTTTGGGTCTCTCTATTAGTGAAAAAGAGCCCTTTAATTGTCTGCACACCCTTTGATTTTAAATTGACAGGAGGCAGTGTCTTCAGCACCGCATTGCTCCGGAAGACAGCACTTTTCAGCTGCTCCGGTTCGATCGGTGCTTCCCCCGCCCCTTCTGTCATCATTCCATATTCCCTTGTAGGGCTTGCGCTGACTTGGCACCTGTTAGTAATTAACCGCAGGCCCGTGTCACTCTGCGTCCACTTATTCTGTATGGTACTTTTAAAACTTACCTGTACCGCCAAATCAATCATGACGGCAGACTCTCGACCAAATCGGCGTACGAATTCATCCACCTTTCTTAAAGGCGCTTCAGCCGCTGCTCCCGGCTCCCCGCCGATCTTCTTTATTGTCTCTACAACCTGTAAGAAATTGTGCATGGGCTGAAGCAACTTCTCCAGCTCGCGCACGTCCAAAAAGTTACTTAATTCAGCCGGAGGTATGCTCAGGAGATTACTAGCCTTACCCTCCGGCTGGGAGCCAATAAGCACGCCCGCTCCTAGCAGGTGCTCTGACGGGTTCTGCAAGGGAGCCTGGGATTTGGAGTTCCTTTTGGATGTCTGCGGTGCCACTTTTGGCTGACTGCGATCCGTCTGTCTCAATTTATTGACGGACCAATCAGTCATTTCCCGGACCTCCTTACCTTTTTGTAGGGAGAGCTGTGCTTTGCTCGCCTCCACTTTTCCTTTCGGAAAAACCAAGTCCGTTTTTTCTTGGGTGTAGCCGCAAACAGCTGGACACAGACCTTCTCCTTCCCATAATCCTCCGGGGTGGGTCACGTGTCCGTCGCCGGCACTCGACATGTGGAAGTCCTTCATGTTACTCATTTGCCTGAACGAGAGCGCGCCATCGCCTTTGGGTTTTTCTTCTGCCTCCCGCAGGGCCTCCGGATGGACATCTGGGAGGTATGTGCACGGGACAACATGTGTTATTTTAAAAAGATTTTCAAACCCTTCCCCGGCACATACCTCTTTGAAGTCGTCCTCGTCTGATTGCTTCTCCCGATACGCGTAGCCGCTCCATGGCTCATCTTGAGCGCAGGCAATGCCGAGCGCTAGACCTCCGCTTGTGTTACTGCTCTATTTGTTCTTCTTCTTCCCCATGATGTCCTTGGTAAATCGGGGTTTCTGCTGATTTTTCCTGTGTGTCGTGATGCTGTCTTCTTAGGGTTCTGTCCACAGTAAAAAATTTTAAATACAGGTCCTCTGCCAAACCGACGGCCAGAGAATCCTGCCGAGACTACGCCAACTGTGACAGATTAAGGCTCTCTCGCTCCCTTGAACCCTCAGACCACACATCAGACACCAGGTAAAAGTCCAAAGATGAATATTTATTATAATAATAAAGTGCACAAAGCACCCTCCTCTCCACAGTACTCCAATAACAATAACCAATAATCAAATAAACAATAACCAATCCTCCACTCTCCCAGACGCTTAGCCACCCTGCCTCCCAGCTAAGCTCTATTGTCTGGGATCTCCCACAGTCCTTTATAGTCCTCATCCCGGAAGTGCTTCTGAGCCCTCAGTCCATGTGATTATCCAGCACTTCCGGGTCAGGTAAAAACTTCTCTTTTTCTTCAGCCCAGAAGTATATCATTTCTTCTGTTCCCGTGACTTGGAAATACTTCCGGGCTATATGGGAAATATAAATCCCTGGGCCTCCCTGCAGCGACTCCTGGCGGCCCCCTTGGTATCCAGCAGGGCTGTACATTATAATTCCACGGTCCA
The DNA here is from genome assembly GCA_026402145.1 of Polypterus bichir lapradei. Classification (NCBI taxonomy): domain Eukaryota; kingdom Metazoa; phylum Chordata; class Cladistia; order Polypteriformes; family Polypteridae; genus Polypterus; species Polypterus bichir. The sequence goes on along the minus strand of JANRMT010062853.1, from coordinate 408,462 downwards.
TAATTCCCTGCTGGCATTCGGGGCACCTCTATGCTGCAAGGAGGGCTCCATCTGGCGGCCTGGGGGTATTGGCCGGGATGAATGGCCGGCCATATCTCACAACATATTGTACCTGTAAATCATTATAGTAAGGTGCTATTCAAAGTAACAACTGTTGTTCATTATTAAATAGCAGCGCTCCATATGATGATCTGAGCAGTAAGAATGCCACTTTCCTGCAAACATTATGCAAACATAATCTAATTGCAGAGATGGCATGGGACTCTCTTCATCTTGACATCTAAATATACACTGTAATAGTGATCAAAGGTACTAACCTGATCTGTTTGTGCATCATGTCTCAGATTAGCATCTCCACCTGCTATGATTTCCCTGCTTATTTACCAAAATAAGCATCTGTATTCTGAAGCACTGCTTAGGGTTTACAAGTGGTTATTTCATCCTTAAACACACTGTACAGGCGTTTGAGCTTTACATTCCTCATTATCCCATAATTCTTAAGTATTCTTTTTGGAGTACCATACCACAATGAAAAAACATAGAAGATCTAATAAACCCCATAACCATGTTACTTGGCTTCTTGCACTCTGAAAATGATCTCTTTTATCAAGTAAGCTAAGATAAAGTCTCCAAATAAGAAACACCATGAACCTCAAGTTCAAGTTCACCGACCATCATCAGCATCCACGGCTGCTTATGAGAAGATCACACTGTAGTATTACTTAATTTTAAACTTGGCACTAACTGTTGATTTCAAAAAGGGTAAATTGATCATGTTAAGGGATTTTAACATAAGGGTTGGAAGTTAATTTGATGTATTAAGCAATACCACTGGCAAGCAATATGAGAGAAAGACAAAATTCAACATTACCATCGTTCTGATTAAATTCCTATTCATTACTTCTAAATTCCTCTACCAGAACATCAGCACCCCATATCCAAATAAATACTGTCTCCAACACTGTGTAAATTTCATCACATTAATCATGATGTTATTTGATGTCTACATGCATACTTCAAATAACCACTTACTTGAAAGACCCAATCTTGTTTCAAATTGCTAAAGATCAGAAATACAGCAACAATCTCAACATCACAGTCTCCCACACCACTGTATGAGTGTACAAATCTTAGTCTTATTCTGAAACCATTTCTTACTGGTGTCATTAGAACAATTGTGACAAGTGCAGGGCATTTAGCCCAAAAAGCTTGTCCATCCTAAATTCACCTAGATTGTCTAAAGTAATATCAAGTTAAGATTTGAAAGCCCCTAAAGTCCTACTCTCCACCACTCTACTTTGTCATTTATTCCATTTGTCTATGGCTCTTTGCATGAAGAAAAATTTTCCCATATCTGTGCAAAGCTGCCCTTAACAAGTTTCCAACTGTGTCCCCATGTTCTTGTTGAACTTGTTTTAATGTAACAGCCTGGATCCGCTGTACTAATTCCTTTCATAGTTTTAAATATTCCATTTAATCTCCGTTTGCTTCAACTGCCAGTTCAGATGCTGTCACTGACTATCCAAGTAGGAGACTCATTTGACTTTCCTTGAACTTTAGTTTCAAAGTCTTGTACCAGAATTGTGCACTTATAAAGCATTTTTGAGGTGACGTTAGCTAAATAACTCATTAGTTAAAAAAAAAACTATTAAGCTGTGCAACAGTTATGTACTTATTAAGTTATGCACCCTGAAACCTAAAAAATAAAATAATACAATAAAGATGTAATATTTATTGCTCATTTGACTAAATAAGGCATTATTCATGAGGTGGATGATATACTATAATTTTAATACCCCTAATCACTGCATGTCAAAGTGGGGCCCCGGATAACGTATTTTAAATTTTGTATTATTATGTAGCCTTTTTTAATTAAAAGCTTTACTGAATGGGAAATTAGTTCACCTATACCTGACTACACCTAAAAACAATAATGAATATATAGGAGCTGCAATTCTGCATGAATATATTTGAATGTTATTAGGATACCTGCACAACATTTTTCTTTTTTCTTTTTTATCCAGGCAATCAAATTAACATTATGAACACGTACTTTTAATCCACACTTTAACTTTTAAAGAGTCGCACTCTGATTATTGTAGTGTTTATAATTAGAAGGTTTTCTTATGCACACCAAATTAAAAACTATGGAGATAGGTGTAATTAACTAACACTGATGCAGAATTTTAATTATCTCGTACAAGTCTAATAAAAGTCACATTGTATCACACCATTCTTTATCATCTACCTGACTGTGCTTGACAGAAAGAAATAATGTGGAGGGCATAAAGTTTGACCAGATTGCTAAAGAATTCAAACTAACAGTTAATTGAGTCTGCAAATGAATGGATTGTACTGGGTAGGAGGTGAAGTAGAATGCAACACATCATATCCATCCATACAGTATATGCACCCATGATTTTAAATTTCTTATTCCATCTGTGGGAGTCATGCAAGTAAGAATGCCGCTGTACTTTGCACATATGACAAACAATTTGAACTTGAACTTGAGTTGTAGGGCAATACAGCTTGTCCTAGCAACCCTAATACAGTACAGAAATCAATGCTTGGTCGGACATCAGTCTATCTAAGGACACGCTCAATCAAAGCAGGCAGTTTAGAGTTGCCAGTTAACCTCATATGCACATTTGAAAGTGGGAGGAATTTGATGGGCACAAATTACCCATCAGTTTACATGCAATAGAATTACACCTCATCCAGTTTAGGGACTTTCTGTGGGAGTGATGATTCCATGACTGTGACTTACCGTGACCATAATAAAAAGATTATGTAGGTTCAGTAAATGGAAGGGTTACTAGCTAAATTGAAAATACACAAAAAGTTTATAAATCAAATTAATTATTATAGATTTAGCTGATGCCTTTATCCAAGGTGATACATGGTACAGTAGAAATAAACAAGACAAGAGTTAGACTGGCTGAAAGCCACAGAGGATGCCACCAAAACAACAAACCTGCAGGATACCTTCAATGTGTTCTTCATTGAATGTTACTAGCTCTCCTACCCCTCTCACTCTCTTTTTCCCTTCTTCCATCTCCATGTCTTTCCACTCTCTTCTCAGTTCTCCCACTTCTGACCATGTGCAGCATACCCAGATGATTGTTGTATTCACTGGCATTCTGTAATGTTCCGGGTTGGCTCCACACTCCCTGGTTACTTCTGGGAGCCTCTCGAACCGTCGATAATCATAAACTGAGATGAGCTGGGCAAATGAGGACATACACATTCAGCGAGGGGTTGCTGCAAAAGTGTCAAGTGCTTTTAATAAAATCCAGTCCAAAACAAATAGTGTTCAGTAGTGCAGTTCAAAGTCTTCAGAATAACTAAATAATCCCTAAAACTCAAAGCGTCCAGTGGAGGTTAAAAGCAATAAAGAATTCCAGTTAAACTGAGGTTAAAATCACAGCACACAAAAAAATGAAAACATACACGAGCCCAAATGTCTCTCTCTAAAATGTGGCGTTACCTCAGCTTATTCTATCAGGACCTTTCAGCCTAAGGAGATGCTCGCCGACAAGTGTAGTCTTTTATTTAACATGGTTCGAGGTTCTTCCACCTTTCCGTCAGTGTCTGTGGGAGACCCCCTAAAGCCCACGCCCGGGTCTCTCAGCCAGTCTATCAGGGTCAAGAGGGAGACACTGTACAACAGGGCAGCTCCTACTCTCTGCAGCTGCTCTAAGGTGCATTCCTAGTCCAGCCCTGCACTCAAGCTCCCTCAGGGCATACTCCCATCTTCCTCCCTCCTTTCCGGATGACACAGGCTCCTCACCATCCTGTCTTTCTTTTCACCTCGTAAACTCTGTTTGTTCCTAGATCCTCTCAATCTTTCTGATGTTCTCTTTCAATGTGCCCTCTCTCTGCCATGCAGGCTTCTTTTATACGGCCCAATAGGGTGCAAGGTTTGGTCCTCTGCCTACCCCAAGGTGTGAATGAGGCACCTGACTCCCATTTTAACGTAAATGCACGACCACCCAAGCTCCCCAGTCAACCGTGGAGCAGCAATGGAATGCGCACACCCATACTCATTTGGAGCCTGCACGCCATGGACCTCTTATCACAGCCTCATATTTTGCCTCCTCATTCCCCTTTGTTACAATACACATTTTAGAACCGGAGCACAGGCAGATTAAAGGAATACTCCAACTTACCCCATGTAATTTGTAGTGATAGCTGAGGAAAAACTTCAACCTTGTGTTTTAAGGCTGAATGAAGATAAAAAGCTTCTAATAGAATACAAGCCTAAGATGATCAACATTGGACAACAGAAAACAACACGAAAAAGTTCCTTGAAAATGTCACATTACTTGAGTTTCATAATCTACGTCACGTCATCCAGTCATATGCTTACAACGTCCTAATCACATGTATTTTTACTAAAATAGTATTTAAGTCACTTCCGGGAAAATGCTCCTGTGAACTAAAACTGAACACACTAAGATACAAACCAACATTCGAATTATAGACTCACCTACTGACATTACATTTAAAATTATATCCACAATTAAGAGTACCTCAGGATTATTTAATAGAAGTCTATGAAACTGCACTGGTGAACTGACCTTCTACTTGTAGGAATATTGCAGATATGCACAAGTCTGAGGCATATTCTCTTCCTGATAATATTTTCCCTTGCTTTTCTTTAAGTTTTAAACTTTAGCTGTACACGGCTCTTAGTGAACGTTCGATGTCACATCAAACGATATGGTAGCCAATGAGTAAGCCGTTACTGGAATCCTGACATATGAACGAGGTAAGGGCATGGTTGCCAGACTGGTTAGTATCACATCTAATTGGGATATTTTTAACTCTGCTGTGTGCTCTGGGCATGACTCTTCATTTTTGGCTTTTTTTTTTTTAAGTAAATATAATTTTGTAAAGACAAAACAAATTTACATTTTTATGCCCCTTCAGCCTACGAAACCAGCTCTTTTTCTTCCTGTCTATAACAGTCAAATGTCACCCAACTCCCCTCATTTAAAGTTTAAAATTTGTCAGTTTTATGCAAAGTTCCAGTTCATTCAGCCACTGATCTTGCAGTCATGACTACTGCTACATAATTTTTGATCAAATTGGACAATGCAGCAGGTATCAGCCAATCACAGCTGATAAAACAGTCCATCTTAAAAAAACAAAAACACATAAGTGTCTAAAACAGGAAGGCAGAGGTGGGATAACTCCAGTAGAGAAACTACTTTTGCAGTAACTCTACTACTGTCAGATCATATTTTGTGAACATTGGGGGAAAATCAAAAAATATTTCAAAAAATATGGAAAGAAAAGTATTGGAAGGTATGGGAAGATAATCATAATATAAAACATTTAATTGCTTCTATTCTTTGAGCCAATATAAAGGTTAAAGGCTGTAAAATATTTGATAACCAATCCTTTCTTATTTTGAGTGCCACATTTATAATAATACATTAAAGTAGGAAAACATACTTTTTTTTAAAGAATGGTTGCTATAAAAACACAAAGTAATGTATTTTACCATATTTGATATTGTATTGCTTGGGTTTAGTGGTGCCATATATTTCTCTTAAAGAAAAAATGTTAAAAGGTTATTTCCATGGTGAAGAGGAAACAAGGTAAGAGAGGCAACGCTTCAGTGACACACCTGATGAAGGCTCTTTGGTGACACACCTGATGAAGTCTATACAGCTGACATTTGGTGTCCTTTACTTTATTTCATCTTCACTGTGGAAATACCCTTTATCTTTTTTTTTCTTTTGCAGATGCACACTGACACAGATCTTCATTAACTTTGTTATACTGCTTCCCTTGAAAGAAAAAAAAATTGAAAAGATAAAGCCAAATGAGCTGTCGTCATTATTTTTTTCTACCATTTATCATATTTATTTAAAGAAATCCATTTAAAGGCTTTGCTTTGTAAGTTGTATCGTCTGGCAGACTTCAGCCATTTGGTAAAATTACCCTTGAAATTAATCTACATAGCCCCGCCCATTCATGCTAATTAGGTACAATGTCCCCAGTCACAGGAGTGAAATTCAAAGATTTTTTTTTTGCAGTTTGGGGCCGGTGGATGGAATTTGGGTGGCAATTTGTTTGCTTGAAATGGACCAATATTGGGGGAGATTTTGTAGGATTGGGTTAGATTTCGACTGTGATTGGGCTATAAAGAGTCTTTCAAATCTGGCAGCCCTGTGAGAGGAAGCGGGTCTTCCCATTCTGAAACATTAATAAAAGTACAAGTTTTTAGGATGTTGTTAGCATACTACAGACTAACTTGACATGTGGATTATGCGACATGAGCAACATGAGATTTTGTCATTGAAGTTCTGATATTGTTTGTTTTTGTCTAACATTGCTCAGCATAGACTTGTATTCTTTTAGAAGCTGTTTTATCTCAGTCCTTCATGAAAACATGAGATTAAAAATTTTTCTCAGCCATCACTACAAACTACATGAGGTAAGTAACACATAAAAAATATCATTTTGGGTGGGATATTCCTTTAAGAGGCTTTCTCAGGGTCACAAGCAGGAATTAAACTGACAGCCTTTTTGGTTCAAAGCCCACTGTCTTTGCCTGTCCAGCCCACCTGCATACCAGGCTGGGTAAACGTGTCAGTTCTCATGTATTTCTTCATCCCCTGTTTTTTTTTTTCAAATTTTCAAACCCTATACGAACAGATGACATGTTCTTTGTTCTCATGGTAATGCCTTGTGGCAGAGATTGCCTTGTGCGTCTTGTGATAAAGAATACTTAGAAATGCTGCCGATGTTTGATTGGTACATTTGTTTCAGCAAGGCAGTTAGCTGTTGATGATTTGCAGTGTTATTTATTTCTCACTTAGCAAAATTTCTGATTAGACTAAATTAAAATTCATTTTTTGATAATGTAATTGTGAGCTTTATATAACCGTCTGCTTCATGGTCTATAAGCAGATATTCAATTCAATTTATTCTTATAAAGTGCATTTCCACTTAAAAGCCCAACTCGCTCTGCGCTGATTATGAATACAGTATAGTAGCAAAATAACAGCAAATGACATGCAATTAAAACACAAAAACATTATGCTGAAACATAAATACATTTCTCTAAAGAAACACACACATATATATATATATATATATATATATATATATAGTTAGAGTATATAGAGATATATATATTTTAAAATGGTAATACAGTTTCTTAAAGTATATGCTGTTTTACAATCTCTAAAGGTTCAGCGCTCCTTTAATTTTTGTTAAGTCTGCACCCCAGTTCCAAGCAGAGCACTTTGTTTAGATGTACTGCATTCACTGCATCTGATATGAACGTAAATGTCAGACACAGAAGTAAATAGAAAAATAATATAAGTGGAGCAGATAAGATGCTTGTAGCACCAAAGTAATGACTTTGGCCGTATTTGAAATATGCTTGGGCAATACAGTTTTTTACGGAGGACAGAAGCATTATAATTTTTGTGCAGTTTTAATGCTTAGATCTTCTGGTACCAGACTAATACATGTTGTCATTCTGTATCTGTTTCATGTGCTTTCTTTGAATAAAATCAGAGAAAACCGATGTATTTGGCTTCAATTTCTGGTGAATGCATATTTAATTTTATATATCAATTTATATTGTCAGTCCAACATGATTGAAGACTGAGAATTAAGTACTGACATCATCCTAGTGAGTTGAAGGGTAAGAAGGAGTGCTGAGTGCTTTTGTGTTACAACTGTGTGAGATAATTAAATTACAAATTTTGCCCCTAAAAGCCTTTGCTTTTTGTTTACTGCAAAGTAGAGGTACTAGGGATCTTTAAGCTTTTTGTTCACTTGAGAAATGTTGGGTTTTTTTTTTGCTTTTTTTACCCTATGCAGGAGCAAAGGTATTAAGTGTTTTGTAAAGGTGTTAGGAAAAGTAAAGGCTTCTTTATACTGACCACATGACGAATGTGCGCAGACTACAACACTAAGCAGGTGAGCAGTCAGCAACCAAATGACATGCATAATTGCTGTGGTCCATATGATCAGTGCATTAATATTCTCCAGACAGTGTTTGGTGATTGTAACATAACTAACAATGTCACAGAAATGGAAGTGAGACTCTTCCGATAGAAGAAGAGTTGTGCTTGTTATTACAGGCCACCTCAAAACAGTCCCTAGACAGAGAGAGGTTGTGATTATGGAGGAACTCAATCATTAGGGGGATTAAAATGCAGGTTTGCTCCTAAGATGCAGAATTTTGAAAAGTATGTTTTGCTTCTGGTGCATAGAAGTAAGAGCTCCCTGGAAGGGTGGATAGACTCTTGGCCATAGCGGGGGGTGTACCCATTTGTTTTTATCCACGTTGGAACAAATGGCATACATCAGAGCAGGTTGTCAGTTCTGCAATTCAAAATTTAAATTAGGTGACAAACTGAGGAGTAGAACCTGACAAGGCAGTCTTCTCCAAAGTTTTGCCTGTGCCACTTGTCAGTAAGACAGAGGTGATAAAAAGGCTTAACATGTAGCTCAAATATTGGTGTAGAATAGAAGGGTATAGGTATAGGACATTGGGACCGCTTTTGGAAAAGATGGGACCTGTTCTGCCATGCTGTGTTACATTTGAACTGGAGGGGCACCAATGTGTTGGGGAGGTATATAAGTAGGTTAATCAAGGATTATTTAAACTAGGGAATAGGAGGGCAGGTAGTTGATGACAGGCCAGGTTTACAATTGTACATGAAGGGATGAAAAATAGTAAAAATAACTATGCATAGTAATATAAATTCTAACCTAAAGTTTAAGTGCAAAAATAAAATAAGTAATATATTAAAAAACAGCTTGTCTTAATTCTAGAAGCATCAAAAATAAAACAAGTGAGTTGGAATTGTATGTTGAGGAGCATAACTATAATAAAATAGCAATAACAAAATCCTGGCTAAACAACAAAGATGAGGATGAGTGTAACAAAGATTGATAAACATTTTTGAAGGACGGATAGAACAGAAAGTGGGGAGGTGGTGTCCTTTATATAAAACAGAATTTATATTCAAGTCTTTGTCAGTTGGATGGTGAGCCTTGTCTTAGTGAGGACGTCTGGATTCAGCTGGAAAGTAATAGGGAAAGAGATCTTATTTTAGGAGTGTGTTATTGACCCTTCAATACAGATAGTAATTTCAATGCCCATGTTTAGAAGTATTAATAAGGCAAGTTTACAGGGTGATATGATAGTCATAGGGGATTTTAACTACCCAAATATTAATTGGGCTAACTTTGCAAGTAGCAGAGTACAACAGAGTTTTTAGACTGTTTCAGCAGCTGTTTTTTAACGCGGTATATTAAAAAACCAACACAGGGGAAAGCCTATCTAGATTTAGAGTTTTGAAATAACCAGGATAGAATTCAGGGTGCAGAGTGATCAAACAGTTAGGGTTAAGTGACCACAATATAATGCTGTTCTCAGTGTTTTGGAAGAGACACTGAAGCAAAGCCTAAAACTGTTAAGTTTAACTTTGGTAAAGCAAATACATTTTGAGAAGAAGCAGCAAAGTCTAAAAGAAATAAAAAGGGTGAACAGGCCAACTATAGGCCAATAAGTTTAATGTGCATCACAGGTAAATTAATGAAAGGAACTACTGTATATACTCTCATTTAAGTTCTGCCGCTGATAAGTCAGGACTTGATTTTACCGTATAATTTCTGGTATTTTATAATGTCAGTCGTATAAGTCGAATGCGGAAAACTCACGCTATCGATCCAATTGGCCCTAGTGTGTGCTTGGTGTGTGGGTGTGTTTGTGTGTGTCCTGCGGTGGGTTGGCACGCTGCCCGGGATTGGTTCCTGCCTTGTGCTCTGAGTTGGCTGGGATTGGCTCCAGCAGACCCCCGTGACCCTGTGTTCGGATTGAGCGGGTTGGACAATGGATGGATTATGATATGCTAACACCCACCTGAGAGAGTAACCACGGAGCACAAGGCCTTTTTTTTCTATGTATTGTGCCTACATGACCACATGGTAATACCTGAACTATTCCGAATCAACGTTTGCACTGATTTGTGTATTTTGTATCTCACACCCTCATACACCTTTATCGTAAGAGCATCCCTTATCTACAATGGAGCATTCGATCAGAAGAAAATATGAAGCTTGTTTTAAATTAAACGTCGTTGAAGTAGCAAAAGAAATTGGTAACTGCTCTGCTGCAACAAAATTCAATGTGTTTGAGAAACTAGTGTGAGATTGGAGGAGGCAAGGAAATGTAAGAAAAAAAAATGTGTTGCATTTTTGAACGGGCGTATAAGTTGGGGTCTGATTTTATGATCGATTTTTCAGGTTTCAAGACCCAACTTATACGTGAGTATATACACGGTATTAAGAATAACGATTAACAAACACATGGCAACAACAGGAGTTTTACTAAACAGTCAGCATGGGTTCAGACAAGGGAGGTCGTGTTTTACTAAAATACAGTACTGAAATTTTATGAGTCTGGGAAGAAATCATGACACAGTAATACAGCTCTGTTTTTGCATTTTGCCATTTGTTATTTTTTTGTGCTTTTTATAATTTTTTCCCATTACCCTGTTACTCCTCTGCTTTAATTTTTCTTTTTTCCCTTTCTCTGTGGTCACTCAATTAGGGCCTGCAGATGTTACCTTTAGAGCTCTGTTTAAGCAGCCTTTTTAATTTATTTGTTTGGTGTGTCATTTGCTTAGCTTGGTCTGCTTTGATGTGCTCTTTTATCAGTTTATCTCCTGACCTGTTTTTGTTTTGGATTTTGTGGCTTTTGAATTTATGCTTGTTCCTTGGATTTTGGACTATAAAGTACATTGTGTATAATTATCAGATCTTATTTCTGAAAAAATAGTTTGTATTTGGCATTTTTGGACTTTTTCTCTTGTGACAGATAGGGGGCGCTATTGCTCCCTTGAACCTTTGTCCAAGAGTCCAAATAGTTGACTTGTTATTAACACAAAGTGCCCAAAGCACCCTCCCCTCCACAATACTCATTAAATAATCACAATTCTCCAATACAATAAACAATCCACCCCTCCCAGACACGTTGCCACCCTTCCACCCAGCTCAGCTCAACGTCTGGGGATTTCCCATAGTCCTTTATAGTCCTTGACCCAGTCACATGGACAAGAGGAATGACGTGCTTCCGGGGTGAAGAAAAAGGATTTGTATCTGTCCCGGAAGTGTTCCTAGTCACGTGGACAGAGAGAGCAAAACACTTCCGGGACAGATACAAATCCTTTTTCTTCTTGTCCATGTGACTCGGATGTACTTCCAGGGCATGGGGAAAATAATCTTTGCTCCTCCCTGCAGCTCCATCTAGCAGCCCCTGTGGTATCCAGCAGGGCTGTGAATGAAAACTCCATTGTCCATAATTCCCTGCTGGTCTTCGGGGCACCTCCATGCTGCAGGGACAGCTCCATCTGGCAGCCTGGGGGTATTGGCCAGGATGACTGGTCGGCCATATATCACACTCTTAATATTTTAATTCAAATTAAATAATCATTTATTCATTCTTTCTTTGAACCTGGGTTTATATGGTTTTCCCTCTCCTTTATTTGCTTCGTGCCATATCATAACATACATAATATGATGAAGTATTTGCAACTAAATCTATTTCCTCTTTACTTTGTTATGGTGCAGTCAGTGTTGTTACCCTGGCTCAAGCTTATTTCTTGTTTATTTAGTTTTTGTGTTGTTATTTAAATATATTTTGTGTATTACAATATTAATTCTGTTTTTATTTTGTCTTTTTATTTTGTTATTGTGATTTTCCTTGTTATTGTTCTTGTATGCTGTGTTGTTTCTGATTTGCCCCACATCCTGTGTGTGGTGCCCAGGGACGCGGGACCACCTAATTGTGCAGCTGGTGCTCAGGTCCAGCAATACTTAAGCTGAAGCTTTTGAGTGTTCAACACCTTCAGTATAATAGACGTGATTTTGTTTTCTGATTTGCTTTGTTTTTTTGTGCATTTTTGGATTCTCTGTCATTTGACCCTTACATTTGCTGTTTCTGGTTGGTGTATATTTGGATTTGGTTCCCTTTGGCAAACTCTGCTTTGCTCCTCATTGTTGCTGCCTTGATGTTTCTTTCTTAATCTTTTCAGTTTTCTGTACAAAATTTTTATATTTGAGGATCTTTTCGTGGTTTTTCTCTTTTCCATTTTTAACTCTGCCTTAGTATTGTTATTTACTATGGTTATATCATTTCTTGCCTCTACTTTTAGTTAATTTTCTGTTGATGTTAATTAAAATTTGAAAAAATCCAAGGCTGTGAGAAGATACCCAAATGTGCACCTATAGTAGCTTGCATAAAGCTTATGAAAAGCTAGTGTAGGGTGTGGCCGGGGCTCTTGCCCAGCTGGGACACCTCCATGCTGAGAAGACCAGGGGAGCAAGTGTGGCCAGAGTGTTACCTCCCCCGGGACGCTAATTGGCAAACCCCCTGGGTTGCAGCAGTGCCTCAGACTCCCACAGGGCTGCATGGGAGTTGGAATGTGGTTCAGCCCTGTCGGGATCCACAGGCTCCGCCAGGGGGTGCTGCAGCAAGAGCTGCTGAACCCTTATAGGCAGTTCTTCCGCCACACCCGGATGTGCTGTCGGAAACGAGTAATCAAGCACCTGGAGCACTTCCGGGTGCATTATAAAAGGAGCCAGCAGCCACTACTTGGGAGGACAGAGTTGGGAGGAGGAGTGATGAAGCTTGACCCGACGAGTGAAGGTGGAGAAAGATAAAGAGAAAAAAGAGATGTATAGTATTGTGCTGTGCATGTGCTGGAACTGTGTTATACTTATAGGGAATGGGGAAGGCATTTCCCATAATGGAAAAAGGAAAAAAAAAACCTGTGTGCTGTGAACTTGTGTCTCACACGTGTCTGTGTCGGGTTCAGCTGGCAGTGCCAGCCTGGTGGACCACACTAGTTAAACATATTCAAACTGCATATGCCACAGTAAATCAAGTCACTATTAATTTCAGCTAGAGAGAGAGAGGTTAGGAGCAGGTGCTGATACAACATATTGGGCACCCACCACATAACAAACCACCTCAGGATCCCAGATTAGGTCTCCAGTGCAACCATGCAACAGGTTACACCTCAGCACAACACTAGTTCAGATGGAATGGAACCATTGTGAGGTTTTTGTGGTAGTTGGAGTGCCAGTTCTGCCACCAACTCCCAAGTTTCCCCAGTAGGTTGGAGGGCCTACACGCAGTGCTGGATGCAGGTTATTGTCATGCCCAGGATGGAGCAATTGCAGGTTAAGGGTCTTGCTCAAGGGCTCAACGGAGTGGAATCAACTTTGCTTCTTGGGTATTTTTGCATTGTAACTCAAAAAATAAACAATATATGGTGTTAGAATTCTTAGCAGGTCTGGACTCTAAGTGAAAATAATAAGAAGACAACAGAAACTTTATATTGCAACTTTTAATGGCTTGCTTTGCTCTTTCAGCTGATTGTGATCAAATACAAAGCCTACTTAACCAAGTAGAAGCTAAGGAGCACACTATCCCTTTATGCAGGGAAAAAAATACTAAGACCCAAAAAATGACGTGATAAAAAACCAAACGCAGGAGGAATTATTTAAACACATGGAAACTTTTTTTTTTTTCCAGAAAGAATCAAGCCAGCCACCCTTCATTCTTGGCTCATATTATTTATGGAGAATGAGAAAAATGACTTTGGACATTACTATATATGGACATAACAACAGCATTACAGTACTGTCCAGTGTCCATATTGTGGCCAAAGAGTGTAGCCAAGAAGGGACAAAAAAGAACAGGATTTGGACAAAAAGAGCTAAGGGGAAGTTCATAAAAAGACAGTGAATGATGACATTGCCAACAGCAACCTGGTGACACCTGTGAAACTGGCAACCAAAAATGGTGGCAACTGCAGAGAAAAAAAAGGTTGCTTACAAGCTGGTGCCACTATAAGGAGAAAAAAATGTATGCAGAAATGTATGCAAAATCATTGTAGATTGTTCAATACAAACCATAACAGACCATGGCATGATATTATACTACTGAAACCATTTTAGATACAATGAATAATAATAATCCTTCTATATAAAAGCGGTCGGGATTGTCCTTCCGTCCCGTGTGTGCTATGCAGGCGCGGAGTTTCACACACGCCCCGTCCATTTTGCAATGCACGATGGGATTTGTAGTTTCATTTTTCCAGGTAAAAGATGATTTTCTACTCCAGACTGTGCGAGTAGCACGAAGTTTCACACACGCCCCGTCCATTTTGCAATGCACGATGGGATTTGTAGTTTCGTTTTTTTCCAGGTAAAAGATGATTTTCTACTCCAGACTGTGTGATATCTTCTTCTTCTTTCTTACTATATAAAAGCGGTCGGGATTGTCCTTCCGTCCCGAGAGTGGAAAGCGTAGCGGTATTCCGCTTATCACAGACTTACTACTTGCAGCTTGCGGTACGAAGCGACATGATGTGAGCAGAGTTCTGGTGCTCCCATCGTTCCCTTGCTTTTGTGCGCGATGCGCTGGAAAAATAGACAAAATTATGTCTCTGGAAATAACTAATGTTGATGGAGTACAAATGCCTCACCGCGTAGTAAATATCAGGGGGGGTTCATAAGGGCGACCTCAATATAGAAAAAAAGTTTAAATTTCATCACAAAAATAACAGAAACTACGAGTATTAAAGTAATACCGCTCAAATGCAATATAACCAAATTAATGAGTTTGTATAAAATATCAAATTGATCTACATATTGAATTGCCTTAAGAAGTGTTCAACTTAAAAGTCAGTCGCCTTAAAAGGCGGGTCAGCCTAGTAATAATAATTCTTTGCATTTATATAGCACTTTTCTCACTACTCAAAGTGCTCAGCAATTGTAGGTTAAGGGCCTTGCTCAAGGGCCCAACAGAGCAGTGTCCCTTTTTTTGGCATTTACGGGATTCGAACCGTAATGAATAATAATAATAATAAAAATAAAAATAATAATGAATAATTTCATAATGAAATTATGAGAAACAATGTGAAAAATGCTACAGTGGACGGATATCATTTTCTTCTACATAAAAACATAATAGTGTCAAAGTAGACTAGTGCTAGATACTACATGAACTTTAATTATCTCTTTTGTCAAATTTCTTATTGTACTTTGGGATCCTGTGGTGGGTGCAGCAACACACTGTATCAGTGTATGCTCCCAAACTCCTCCTCCTCCTCCTAAATATAAATTTCAAAATGTGCATGTTAAATTTTATTTTGTGAATGTATTTTATCCACTTGTCTCTCTGCTCAATCAAAGATACTATACATTGATAGATTACAGAGAAATACTGAGAAGTATAAGAGTGGCAGATCAGAACCAGCTATGGATAGGAGGCCAGACATGTACACTCACATTCACTCATTCTTGGAGAGTGTAAAGACGTCAATTGATCTAACATGTACAATGCATCTTTGAGATTTGGAAAGAATCTGAAGCACCCACAGAAGACCCAACTGGACAAGGTCAGAATAAGCAAACTCTATACAGAACCCTGCCCCGTGGAGATTTGGGGAAGCAGCACTAATACAATATGCCACTATGCTGCCCATCTTATAATTATGGTTCAAATCTGTTCCTAGAGGAAGACGGCTTCTGACTTAGACACACAGACAGACAGAAAGAGTACCATTTTAAATTGGAAAACCTTATTTTAATTATGAAAAATGGAGCAGTAATCGTCCCAAGCAGGATCTCTTAGTATTTTTATTGTTATCTTTTTCATCAATCTTTTCCATTTAATTTTTTTTTTAATCCTTCACATTTTTTTGTTCTCTTTTTCACTGGTAATTGCACCTCTTTTCAAATCACTTCATTAATTAAATGGGATTGAAAAAGGTTCTCAGCTAATGGATTACACTGGGGCCTCAAAGCTCAAGCCTGTTTACCAGAGGTCACATTTCATTTGCTGCCTATGTCAAGCTACTCACAGCCAGGCCTCAGAGGCAAGCCAATCAATGTCTTCGTGCTGCAGCCCTTGAATGAATCCATTAAAGTTATGCGGATGCATCCTGCCTTGAAAAAAAAAAGGTCTCCTGGTACGCCTGATAGAAATTAGCCATGAATTAGGAGAGAAGTTGGATCATTCTGGAAGCTAGCCAAACCAGAATTAATAGGCCATCAGAGCCTCTTGTGTGTTAAATCCCATTTGTTAGCAACATTTTATGAAAGGTTTCCTCTGCTACACCAGTGCTGTTCTGGGACTAGGCATTTATAGTACAAAACCCAAATCATTAAATAAAGTTTTTGCTGAAATGGAAATGGCATGGCTGAATTTTTGAATGCATTTAAGCCAGGAAAACAATATTTCTACTTACATCAATACTTATGTACCATTCCTTTAAGCTCAACGTCTATAGGCTTTACGTAAGGGCTCTTCCTACACAAATACATTTCATAAAGCTGATCTGTGTGCAAAATAGCACATGAGTGCTTGCTTCTGCAAATGTTTAAACCTCTGTTTTACAATGCGGTATGAAGTGTTAAGATTTGTTGGAACTGCCGGGTTATTCTACACTTCAGCTGCACCCAGTAGTTGATGGCCTAATTATTAGTCAGAAGGCACATTCATCTCATTGCTTAGTATTAGCACCTGGTTTACACTCTTACTCCTTCCCTTGCCATTTCACATTTATTTATGTCGGCAACACCTTTTATAACAGTTATACAGGATTTGCTACACTTTTGATTCCTTTAAGCTGTCCAATAAAGATAGTTCCTAGTCCTTTCACTCATTTGTTTAGATATTGCTAGCAGCAACTGATACAAAAATTATATTTGTATACTTGTGGTTGAAGTGTTTGACTATCGATCACAAGTCACCTGGCCCATTTCCCAACAACTGACTATGAGATCCTTAGCGAGGTCTATGACCAACCTGTGGTCTCCCACATTGTACAAGTTCAAGATATTGTCTTCATGCACTTGTTGGTCACTTTGAATTAAACAAATATATATTTTTAGGAATTTCAGATTTCAATCTGTTTTACCATCTCATCTGGGTCATTTCAGGGCATAGGTGGTCTAGCCAAGTGCCTAGGGCTCCCTCTAGTGGTCAGGGTGTATTACTGCTGGCCCATGTAGAGATTGCTATCTTTATTTTGTTTATAGTACTCAGGTGTTGTACTGTGTTAGCCTGCACAGTGTAACCTTTTCAGTTAGCCAATAAAAGGTGTCAATTTGCTTGACTTCTCACTTTATTTTGTTTAGAAAAATTTTTCCAGACCAGACCTGAGCACAAAGAAACATTTATGTTGTGCACCTCAGCAGCACCTGCACTGTCTGCACTATACAACAGCACAATATATTGCCCAAACGGCCCTGGGTGACATAACTTTTTTTTTAAAACAATACAAACTTATGAACATTCAGACTCAAAGCGAATGTCTAATTATATTGTTTTATATTATTTTTGCATACTATCGATGTTGGGTCTTAATGTGTGATGACCTACACAGTCCAACAATAACACAAACAACAACAACATTGATGATGCAAATAATAAAAATCCTCAAACTGGAGCACAGAAGACACAGATATGGCGAAATAAAATTAAAAAATTAAAACAGCAACAGGGCTGTAGCTCTTGAGTGAACTGTTAATATAACCCAAACTATAATCTTCTCCCAACTTGCTTTAAAACTTAGCAAATATCATCCTCTGTTCCTCACCACAATTGGTGAGATTCTCCCTGGGCACAATATCATGCATTGATTGGATAGGTAGAATGCATGTTAGATAGATAGATAGATAGATAGATAGATAGATAGATAGATAGATAGATAGATAGATAGATAGATAGATAGATAGATAGATAGATAGATAGATAGATA
>JANRMT010062853.1:365109-390636 GCA_026402145.1 Polypterus bichir lapradei | reverse complement strand
ATAGATAGATAGATAGATAGATAGATAGATAGATAGATAGATAGATACTTTATTAATCCCAAGGGGAAATTAACATACTCTAGCAGCAGCATACTGATAAAAATAATATTAATTAAAGAGCAATAAAAAAGCACTGCAAGTTAAAAAAAATGCAAGGTGGAGAGTGCAAGGCAGGTATAATAGACTATAATCTTATATAGTGTTAACGTTTACCATAGGGTGGAATTGAAGAATCGCATAGTGTGGGGGAGGAATGATCTACTCAGTCTGTCAGTAGAGCAGGGCAATAACAGCAGTCTGTCGCTGAAGCTGCTCTTCTGTCTAGAGATGATACTGATTAGTTGATGCAGTGGATTCTCCATGATTGACAGGAGCCTGCTCAGTGCCCGTCGCTCTGCCACGGATGTCAAACTGTCCAGCTCCGTGCCTACAATAGAGCCTGCCTTCCTCACAAGTTTGTCCAGGTGTGAGGCGTCCTTCTTCTTTATGCTGCCTCCCCAGCACACCACCACATAGAAGAGGGCACTCGCCACAACCGTCTGATAGAACATCTGCAGCATCTTATTGAAGATGTTGAAGGACGGCAGCATTCTAAGGAAGTATAGTCGGCTCTGTCCTCTCTTGCACAGAGCATCAGTGTTGGCAGTCCAGTCCAATTTATCATGAAGCTGCACTCCCAGGTATTTATAGGTCTGCAGCCTCTGCACACAGTCACCTCTGATCACGGGGTCCATGAGGGGCCTGGGCTTCCTAAAATCCACCACCAGCTTCTTGGTTTTGCTGGTGTTCAGTTGTAGGTGGTTTGAGTCACACCATTTAACAAAATCTTTGATTAGGTTCCTATACTCCTCCTCCTGGCCACTCCTGATGCAGCCCACGATAGCAGTGTCATCAGCGAACATTTGCATGTGTTCTGATGTATTCAGTATAGGCTGAACAGGACCAGAGACAGCACAGTCCCCTGCGACGCTCCTGTGCTGCTGACCACAATGTCAGACCTGCAGTTCCCGAGACGCACATACTGAGGTCTGTTTGTAAGATAGTTCACAATCCATGCCACCAGGTATGAATCTACTCCCAGCTCTGTCAGCTTGTCCCTAAGGACCAGAGGTTGGATGGTGTTGAAGGTGGTAGAGAAGTCCAGAAACATAATTTTTACTGCACCACTGCCTCTGTCCAAGTGGGAGAGGGATCGGTGTAGCATGTAGATGATGGCATCCTCCGCTCCCACCTTCTCCTGGTATGCGAACTGCAGAGGGTTGAGGGTGTGGCTGACCTGTGGCCTCAGGTGGTGAAGCAGCAGCCGCTCCATGGTCTTCATCACATGTGACGTCAGGGCGACAGGCCGGAACTCATTCACCACACCAGGACGTGATACCTTTGGGACTGGAGTGATGCAAGACGTTTTCCAAAGCCTCGGGACTCTCCCCTGTTCCAGGCTCAGGTTGAAGATGCGCTGTAGAGGACTCCCCAGCTCCAATGCACAGGCCTTCAACAGTCATGGTGATACTCTATCTGGACCTACTGCTTTGCTGGCACAAAGACTCCTCAGCTCTCTGCTTACCTGGGCTGCTGTAATTGTGGGTGGGGGGAAACTCTCTCCTATGCTGGTATCAGCAGAAGGATGGGTGGAAGATGCAGTACTCCGAGGTGAGAGTGGGTTAGGGTGGTCAAACCTGTTAAAGAAGTTGTTCATCAGGTTTGCTCTCTCCACGTCTCTCTCGATGGTAGCACCCCACTTCGAGCTGCAGCCATTGATGTTCTTCATCCCATCCCACACTTCCTTCATGCTGTTATTCTGCA
Organism: Polypterus bichir lapradei; assembly: GCA_026402145.1. Taxonomy (NCBI): domain Eukaryota; kingdom Metazoa; phylum Chordata; class Cladistia; order Polypteriformes; family Polypteridae; genus Polypterus; species Polypterus bichir. The sequence continues at coordinate 388,833 of JANRMT010062853.1, read as the reverse complement.
ACTTCTGCTCCAGCTTTCTCCTGTTCTGCTCCTTCACCTCCCTGAGCTGGACTCGGACTTGCTTCTGCACGCGCTTGATCACATGCTGATCACCACCTTTAAAAGCCCTTTTCTTGTTGTTCAAAAGGCCTTTGATATCACTTGTAATCCATGACTTGTTGTTAGCATAGCAGCATACTGTTCTTACTGGAGCTACAGTGTTCATACAGAAGTTGATGTAGTCAGTAGTGCAGTCAACAACCTCTTCAATGTTCTCACTAGGTATCCCCCTGCAGGATATCCCAGTCCATAGTTCCAAAGCAGTCTCTCAGAGCCTGCTTTGCCTCAGGGGACCACTTCCTGAATGTGCGTGTGGTTGTAGGTAGCTCCTTTACTTTTGGTTTGTAGTAAGGTTGAAGCAGAATCGGGTTATGATCTGCTTTCCCAAGCGCAGGCAGCGGGGTGGCGCTATATGCATCTTTAACATTTGCATACAGTAGGCCAATAGTCCTCTTTCCCCGGGTGTTACAATCCACATACTGGGAGAAGGCAAGTAATGTTTTGTCCAGCGTCACATGGTTAAAATTTCCAGAGATTAGCACAAGCTCCTCGGGGTGCTGTATTTGTAGTTTAGCAAGAGCGGAGTGGATGATGTCACCTGCTATCTCGATGTCCGCCCAAGGAGGGATGTAAACAATAACAACAATGACGTGTCCAAACTCTCTGGGCAAGTAGTAGGGATGCAGAGTTACGGCCAACAGTTCGATGTCCCTGCAGCAAGTGGAGATTTTAACGTTTACATGTTCAGGGTTGCACCACCTTGTGTTGACATAGAAAGCGAATCCTCCTCCTTTCCGCTTCCTGCAGGTATTTGCGTCTTTGTCCGCTCTAACTGTGCTAAACCTGGGTAGCTCCACGTTAGCATCTGGGATGCTAGTTGTTAGCAACGTTTCACAAAAACACAACAAACTGCATTTTCTGTAGGTCCTGACATTTTTCAACATGCACAGCCAGTTTGTCGATCTTATTTGGTAGTGAGTTCACATTTCCCAGGATCACAGAAGGCACCGAAGTCTTGTATCACCACTTCCTCGCTAGCCACTTAGCCTTTAGCTTAGTGCCAGCTCTGCTACCATGATACCGCCTTATTAACCACATGTTTAGCTGGTGGTTTAAATGGATAACTATAGAACTTTAGAGAAATGTTAAAAGCAATAAATAAAGACTACAAATACAGCCTGACTCCTACTCATTTTCTAAGACAGTCTTGTAAACAGACATTGCTATAACTTGATATTCTCAAATTGTGAATTTGAGGTCCTAAATACTTTGCTGTCCCTAGTCCTATCTCCAGGTTTCAATGTATAGGTCTGGCAGAGGTGTTTCCTCTCAAAACAAAGGGGGTGGTGGGGTGCCATTTACAACTTCACCTATGGCAGCAAAAATCCTAGAACCGGTTTTTAATTTTCTTTACATAGTGTGTAAGAGCAAACAAAACAAGTCGAAGCAAAAAGTTGGGGTAACAATTTAATAAAAAGGCAAAAGAAAAGAAATACAAGCATGCAAAAATGCAGTTTTGATGCTAAGAAAATAAAAAATAAGCGCTTATGTTGTAGGAGCACCATCTTCCTTAGTTGCAAAGCTGAATAAAACCCCCACTTCTGGTGGCCTCTTAGTTTTTATACTGCTGGCCCCAAAGTGGCAGTGCTTCATTGGTGGAATCGGAAACGATGTTTATTGCCATTAGGCTGACAAGTTGCTGAACTGTGGTTGAAGAAAGAGAGGACGTTAATAATAGCACGCCCTGTCTGTTCAGGCTGGTATTGCTTACCTTCTTGGAGTTCTGAAGTTGTCTCCTAAGCACTTCACAATCCAAAGCATTACCCAGGTGAGATGTTAAATGAGACGCAATCATTAATATAGTCACTTGACCATGAGATGAAGATGACTTTCTCACTGTCCTTTATTTGGAACCATTTCATATGGATTTTTTATACTTTTCTTTAGGAACACTGATTTCTGATTGGTGGACTAGTCAATGATAATTCCTGTGGATTTACGCCATTGTGCAGCAAACGGGCACCCTGTCTGAATACGATATGTGATGTGTACTTAAAGAAGAAAAATCATGCTCTGATAGTCTTACCCATTGAATAGTCAAATTTAAGGGGCTGCAATATGTTTTTTAATTATATTTATATAAATATCTCCATCAGGCACCTCTAGTATGGTATTGTATGGATTTATGAGCTACATGGAATCACTACTGTAGCAATGTGGCTCTTGAGAAACAAAAAGAGTAGCCTCACATTCACTAAAAACTACTCTCTCGAAAGGGATATGCAGTTCACCAAACTGTAAACAAGTGATACATTCAGCTTTAAAGGTAATTCTGAAGCAATTTATATTGGACGCACAGAAACATGGCAGGCAATTTGAATGCTGCTATGGCACAGTCTGGAGTCTATAACTCAGCTATACTGCATGCCGTGGGTCAGGATGACACAACGCGCTCAGAAATCTTTCTTGGTGTTACATTACTTTTATAAGAACTTGCACAAAATTAAAGAGAGGCGTCAATTCCACCGCCTGTTCTAATGAGTCGCCTCATTAGTCTCCTTTAACGGCTTTTCAAGAAGTCGAGTACACTCAGTGCATAAATATTTAAGCTCATTCAGTGGACTCATGCATGTGTATCTAGAGTCAGTTACTGGCATGTACCTTGAAATTAAAGTAATAATGTTTTGCCTCATTAAAATATACCTTCTTTCTTTCTTTCTTTCTTTCTTTCTTTCTTTCTTTCTTTCTTTCTTTCTTTACTGTAGTCCATCTATTATGTCTTGCAGTCAGCATGAAGCAAAACAAGATGAAATAAAATTTCAAGCCATCTTGGCATTCAAGGACAAGACTCTCTTGAAGTAATAACTTGCCTCGTCTGGACAGTCCATGTGTAGCTTTGCTCATCACTTTGAGCTTTTATTTTTGACAATGCACTCTTTATCAAAATCTGAACACGGTGCATTAAAAACTATTGCTGAGTAGTCACCAAATCTCAAGTAAGCGCACTTGGGAGGTAATAGACAAAATAATTTATTACTGTCATTTTGCAAAATGGTGTCGTTCCTTTTTCCAAGAGATGGAAAATCCACAATGAGAGGTATGAATGAAATATCATTGGAAAAACAATGCGTGTATCAAAAATTCCGTGTTTAGAAGCGATTTAATTTCTGTGGCTTTAGCTGTTTGTGCTGACTTTTTTTTTTTTTCTATTTTTGAACTTTTCATTTTGTCCCTGGATTTTAAAAGTGTTTTAAAAGCTCCTTTGTCCTCTTTCAAAAGATGACATTGCATTTGGTTTTGCTGTCTTTCATGCCCTGGACACCTATGATTTAGCTGCTGTTGACATATCCATTACAGTGTACAGATTGGCTACTCTGCTCTATTTGTGTCCGGCCTCCTATAGAAATTCATTTTTTTTCACTTTTCTTTTTTATTTTTCATCTTTTTTTAACCACCCTCAATTCACGGGTCGTGCTTTTAGCAAGAAGTGGATTCTAATTTCAGGAATCTCCCCCTGCTATTACCTAGAGTCGTGGAGTGCTACAGGGAAGACATAAATCTTGGCAAGGTCTTTTTCAGCTACTTTTTTTTTAAAACCCAATACAAAGTCATTATGCATTGTCTCCCTGAATGCTTTTTTATTTTATTTTATTTTTTATTTTTTTACAGCTCCGTGTTTGCTCTATTTTGTTTAGTCAGAATCTCATTGCTTTGGTTCCATAATTGTTTAGCTTCCTTTACTGGATGCACTTCACCATAAAATGTATGAGTTAAATTGTAAAGAAAAAATTAAACTTCATGGTCAACAAAGCAGAATCAGAATTGTGATTGAATACAGGGCAGGCGTTTGGGAGAATCAGAAGAAAATGAGGAAAACACCAGATTGATTGCATGTTAAGGAAGAAAGATACTTTAATTTGTAGGTATGGGGAACAAAAGGACTCAAAAGCTACAGAAAAGAAAATGATTTACATTCCACAACATTAATCTAAAATGATATCAGTAACAGTGTCTGGTGCTTTGCAGTTTAATATAATATGAATATGTCACCTATATAAATTAAATGTAGTAGTAATAATAATTCATATAAAGACCAATAATATGAGTGGCACAGTGGTTAGTGCTGCTGTCTTCACAGTTCTAGATAACAGATTCAAATCCTGGTCTGGTCTGTGTGGAGTTTGCACATTTGCATACACAATGGGAGGTCTGAAAATCGAGAGTACACCTTATGAGAAGAATTTAGAAGTCATAGTGGACTTCACCATCGACTTTCAGACAGTGTCAGAAGCCATTAAGAAGGCAAACAAAATGTTAGATTATATTAGCGCCCTGATTTGTGGAGTGCAAGTCCAAGGAGGTTATGCTCAAGCTTTATAATGAATTGGTGAGACCTCATCTGGGGTACTGCATGCAGTTTCGGTCCCCAGGTTAAAAAAAGGACATAGCAGCACTAGAAAAACTCCAGAGAAAAGAAACTAGACTCATTCCAGGGCTACAGGGGATGAATTATGAGGAAAGATTTAAACAGCTGAGCCTTTTCAGTTTAAGCAAAAGAAGGTTAAGAGGAGACATGATTGAGGTGTTTAAAATTATAAAGGGAATTAGTACAATGGATCGAGACTGTTATTTTAAAATGAGTTCATCAAGAACACATGAACACAGTTGGAAACTTGTTAAGGATAAATTTCGCACAAACATTAGGAAGTTTTCCTTTACACAGAAAACTATAGACACTTGGAACAAGCTAACAAGTAGTGTGGTACACAGTAAGACTTTAGGGAATTTCAAAACTAAACTTCATGTTATTTTGGAGGAATTAAGCGGATAAGACTGGCGATCTTTGTGGGGCTGAATTGCCCATTCTCGTCTAGATTGTTCTAATGTTCTAATCCTCTGTTAGCCCTTTTTGTTGGCTCTAATTGTTTTCATATTGCCTCCCAAAAGAAGGTGTATTTGATTATTTGGTAGGTCTTTTGTACATTTTTATCAAAGCTCAAGTGGAATGTGCCTGCTGTACCAATACCAATCCAATAAGAACCCAACTGGAACTAAACTTAAATTTAGGTAATAAAACATAATAAACGGAATACAGCCAAATTAAAGAAATGAACATAACATAGCAAACACAATAGTATGCTCTGAAAACAATCCATGACACCTTAGCCTTCAACCCCTACCCAAACAAAAGAGAGCTTTACGACATGAGAGGTTAAAATGGTTCCCTGATTTGGATAAAACAGCAAGTAAAATAGAAAGGTTGAGCAGAGGCCCATTATGTTTACTTTTGTCATAAATATGTAGTGGATCTACATAGTATATTAATGTTTATTATTTTACATAAATAGTTGGAGGTTAACACTTTAAGGGGATAAGAGGTATATCTGTGCCTGTGGGTCTCTGCATGAGGTGCTCTGATATGATGTAATGAGATGCGCTTTTTTTAAAAGAGGAGGCATACCTTTGGCAAAAGGAGAAAAGGAACCTGCAGAGTGAGTTCAAGGGGCACTCCAAAGAATCGAGAAAGGAATTCCAATGTTTTTGAAGTGGTTAACATGCATGCTACTGAAAGTGCTGGAGCACCATCAGAGGATGTATGCTAATGCAGAGTTACGTTTTCTTTATTAAAGCAAGGGTCTGCTGCATCTGAGTGGAGGGCCGCCTAGCACCATTACACCTGAGTAAGGCGATCAACCGCTTCATAGACATGACTTACAGCTCCAAACCAGTGAGAACAATTTTTTAGATTTCAAGGGGAGAGCACACCAGTTGTTTTCATTATCCTTTAAACAGGAATTAACCATGGATTACCAAAGCGGATTGAACCTTTCAAAATACACAGAGTTGGGGATTGTTGTTTAAAAAGGAACTTGGGTTCTGTTTATTGTAGGGTAAAAGGAAGGTGGGCCAACTGGATGAGTAGTAACTTTCTCAAACTAAATAAGGATAAAACAGAAATGTCAGTGATTGCCAAACATGGATATAGCTAGGATACTGGAAATAAATGTAAATTAGGTTTTAAAATTAAATCGGAAGTAAAGAATTTAGGGGTAATCAGTAACTCTGACCTAAACTTTAAATCACACATTCACCGGATTACTAGAACTGCTGGAATGCCTGTCTTCCTACACTCCAAGTCATAACCTCAGATCCCGGAATGGTGTTCTGCTTATTATTCCTGGAACCAAGCTTAAAAGAGGTGGTGAGGCGTCCTTTTGCTGTTATGCACCTAAAATCTGGAATACTTTACCAACAGAAATTCGACAAGCTAACTCTGTGGAACAGTTCAAAAAAACTGCTAAAAACACATTATTTTATTATGGGTTTTTCATAGTTACATTTTAGTTGTATTCCCAATAGAATATATAGGCACAGAATTATCATATTCTTCAGGGATTCACAATCTGTACTTATACCCACTATTCTCTGTTGTTTTCTATGGTTCTTCTGTGGTGGCAAGCTGTGCCACCACCACCTGATCAAGGCACCATGCAGCCCCCTGAGATGATGGAATGAAGGTGTGTGTCTCAGCTGTCCACGAGACTAACTTCATCAAATCCCATCATGTGAATCATGAAATTAGGAATAATTATGTTAGTTAGAATGCCCACTGGGGGCTGGGCAGACTATTGCCCTTGGAACCCCTGCAGATTTTCTTTTCTCTAGCCTAACTGGAGTTTTTTTTTTTTGTCTGTCCTCCCAGCCATTGGACCTTAGCTTACCTTGTTGTGTTGTTATTTTCCTTTAATATTATTGCTTATTTTTAATTGTTTTCTCTTCTTGTAACTTTATTTTTGTCATTTTATAAAACACTTTGGATTACATTACTGTATGAAAATGTGCTATACAAATAAACATCGTTGTTGTGTGTGTCAGCCTATAATATATATTTATTGTATATATGCTAGCTGTGCAAGCCCTTGCGGTAAAAAGCCCAGGGTCCAAGAAACTATTGAAATCGTCAGAAAAAAAACTGAAATGTAGAGATGTCAGGTAATTGAAAGGAACTACTCTGGGCATCTCTCTCCTAGGAGAATTCATTTTGCGAACGTGACTCGCCTTGCTTCTGTATTAGCGACTCTTTCTTCGGATGTTTTGTTTTGCCGACATGCTAGCATCACTTGCGTATCCTTGGAGGTGGAGTCCTTACCCTGACTCCACCTCTCACTTCCGAGCTGGACAGACAGACAGACTTCCACGTGTAGACGTTTATATACAAGATATCTCTCTCTCTCTCTCTCTCTCTCTATATATATATATATATATATATTTATTTATTTATTTATATATTTATATGTGTTGTTAAATTCATGTCTTATCTTAGTCATTTCTATTATTCAGGTGGCCATTAATTAACATTCTTATTTAAATTTCACATTTATTGATTTATTTATCTATTTTTTTCTCTTTGTGCATGGTATTCTAACAGTGAATATATAATGCTCAAAAAAAATTAAGGGAACACTTAAATCACACATTGCATCTTGATTAACGAAATATTAAAGTGTAGAATCTTTCCTGAGTAATTCTGCGTAATTCATTGAGAACAAAATTATGTAACAACGGTCAATGGAAACCAAAATCAGCAACCTGTTGAGGGCTGGATTCAACATCACACCGAAAATGAAAGTTATAAATTGAAATCACAAGCTGATCCAACTTGCATGAATTTAAACATGAGAACTGTTAATGTGAGTAATGTAGCGTGTATGGCCCCTAGGTGCCTATATGCACTCCTGACAACATCTGGCCATGATCTTGATGAGATGGTGGATGGTGTCCTGGGGGATCTCCTCCCAGACCTGGATCAGGGCATCAGTGAGCTCCTGGACAGACTGTGGCATTACTTGGCAGCATCAGATACATAATATCCTAGAGGTACTCAGCTGGATTCATGGGGTACGTGTGGCATCAATGACATCAATGCCTTCATCATCCAAGAACTACCTACACACTCTGGCCACGTGAGGTTGGGCATTGTCCAGCACCAGGAGCAACCAAGGGCCCACTGCACCAGTGTAAGGTCTGACAATGATTCTGAAAACTTCATCCCAGTATCTAACAGCTGTCAGGTTACCGTGGTCTTTGCAATCCTCCAAGGACATGCCTCTCTGGACCATCACTGACCCTCCACCAACCGGTCATGCTGGATGATGTTTCAGGCTGCATAACATTCACCACAGTGTCTCAGATTCTTTTACATCTGTCCCATATGCTCAGTGTGAATCTGATCTTATCTGTGAAGAGAACTGGGCACCAATGGAGGAGCTGCCAACTGTGGTATTCTCAGGCAAATGCCAATCGAGCTTCACGATGATGAACTGTAAGCACAGGTCCCACTAGAGGATGTCAGGTCCTCATGTCACCCTCAAGGAGTCTGTTTCTGACAATTTGATCAGAAAAATGCACACCAGTAGCCACCTGGAGGTAATTTTGTAGGACTCTGACAATAGAACAAAGCAATACATAATCTGAACTATGAGAAAATTACTTTCCTCAAGAAAATAACAAATTTGAAACCTCTGAATATTAAAACATAAATCAAAACTAAGGGAAATAACCAGAAGAATATGTAAAACTAAGAAAAAAAATCAAATAATAACAAAGTCATAACAGGGTTCAATCCTTAGTCTCATTGCTGAGTTTGTTTGTGTTTTCTTTCTGGTACTCCAGTTACTAAATAATTTCTGAACAAATGAGTGTGGGTGTTTTCTGATTTGTTTTATATCTTTCTCTTTAACCCATAAAGGAGTTGATAGAGTTTAATATCTTACACATATTAAGGAATTATGAAAAGGCTGTATCAAGATTGCAATGCAAATTGGTCACATACAGGATATTATGGAAAATGAAATCACATATGTTAGTGCTTCTGTCTCATGGATCCAACATCCTGTGTTCAAATCTTGGGCCTGGTTATTGCCTGGGCTTCTTCCTCATCTGCTAGGGCTTTCCTCCCACATCTCCAAAGAAGCAAATAATAGACAATTATAAATTGCACAATTATACAGTGTAAGTGTAAGTATGGATGCGTGCATGATTTGGCCCCATGATACACTGCGACTTTGTCCAAGGCTGTTTCCTGTTTTGCGCCCGATGCTGCCAGGATAAGCTTGAGATGCCTGCAGTCCTGAAGTGGATTAAGGTTGCTTGAGACTATATGTTGTCACACATGTGCACTTCGGAGACAACTTCAGGGCTCATTGAATGGTAATTCCACTCCGAGTCAAGGGTTGTCACTGTTACCTAATGATCACAGGCACTATGAGCTCTGATATCACTTCCAGTTTCCAGTTGACTGAACCTGCCCCTTCCTCCTCTTCTGCTTTATAACAGACTCCACCACCCTCTTTAGTCAGTGCCATTTGGGACTCTCGCCTGGCAAGACATTACCTTGATTGCTTTGCAATCATTTTTTTTTTCCATCAGTTATACGAGAATCACCTTCTATTTTTTGGTTCTTTGTTCACAATGTATTCGCAGTATGTAATACATTAAAAGACTTTGGAACCTTAAAAAGGAAGCCCTGTTTGTTGTGGGAAAAAAAGAGAAGTAGAATTTGCATTTGGACAAACACATATGTTACCTTCAGTGCTGGCCATTAACAGCTATAAATTTTGGTCTTTGGTTGCTCTTACTATATGTGCTCATGTCTAGAAAAGGTGATACTGCAGTGGGACGCAAGCAGTGGTATTGTTTTTCTTCTGGGTCATTATCTTCCTGATTATAGGAGATAAAGACTGACACAAGATTTGCTGTACAACTCGAAATCATTACACATACTGTATGACAAATATTATTGACTTCTCAATCCATCCATCCATCCATCCTCTTCCGCTTATCCGGGGTCAGGTCGCGGGGGCAGCAGCTTGAGCAGAGAGGCCCAGACTTCCCTCACCCCGGCCACTTCTTCCAGCTCTTCCGGGAGAATCCCAAGGCGTTCCCAGGCCAGCCAAGAGACATAGTCCCTCCAGCGTGTCCTGGGTCTTCCCCGGGGCCTCCTCCCAGTTGGACGTGCCTGGAACACCTCACCAGGGAGGCGTCCAGGAGGCATCCTGATCAGATGCCGAGCCACCTCATCAGACTCCTCTCACTACGGAGGAGCAGAGGCTCTACTCTGAGCCCCTCCCGGATGACTGAGCTTCTCACCCTATCTTTAAGAGAAAGCCCAGACACCCTGTGGAGGAAATTCATTTCAGCCGCTTGTATTCGCGATCTCGTTCTTTCGGTCACTACCCAGAGCTCATGACCATAGGTGAGGGTAGGAACATAGATCGACTGGTAAATTGAGAGCTTTGCGCTCTGCTCTTTTTTCACCACGACAGATGCCACACCGATCCGCCTGTCGATCTCACGGTCCATTCTTTCCTCACTCATGAACAAGACCCCGAGATACTTGAACTCCTCCACTTGGGGCAGGATCTCTCCCCCAACCCTGAGAGGGCACTCCACCCTTTTCCGGCTGAGGACCATGGTCTCGGATATGGAGGTGCTGATTCTCATCCCAGCCACTTCACACTCAGCTGCGAACTGATTCAGAGAGAGCTGAAGATCACGACCTGATATAGCAAACAGGACAACATCATCTGCAAAAAGCAGTGACCCAATCCTGAGTCCACAAAACCCGACCCCTTCAACACCCTGGCTGCGCCTAGAAATTCTGTCCATAAAAGTTATGAACAGAATCGGTGACAAAGGGCAGCCCTGGCAGAGTCCAACTCTCACTGGAAACGGGCTCGACTTACTGCCGGCAATGCAGACCAAGCTCTGACACCGGTTGTACAGGGACCGAACAGCCCTTATCAGGGGGTCCGGTACCCCATACTCCCGGAGCACCCCCCACAGGATTCACAGAGGGACACGGTCGAACGCCTTTTCCAAGTCCACAAAACACATGTAGACTGGTTGGGCAAACTCCCATGCACCCTCCAGGACTCTGCTAAGGGTGTAGAGCTGGTCCACTGTTCCGCAACCAGGACGAAAACCACACTGTTCCTCCTGAATCCGAGGTTCGACTATCCGACGGACCCTCCTCTCCAGAAGCCTCGAATAGACTTTTCCAGGGAGGCTGAGGAGTGCGATCCCTCTGTAGTTGGAACACACCCTCCGGTCCCCCTTTTTAAAGAGGGGGACCACCACCCCAGTCTGCCAATCCAGAGGCACTGTCCCTGATGTCCATGCGATGTTGCAGAGACGTGTCAACCAAGACAGTCCTACAACATCCAGAGCCTTGAGGAACTCTAGGCGTATCTCATCCACCCCCAGGGCCCTGCCACCAAGGAGTTTTTTGACCACCTCGGTGACCTCAGGCTCTGCTTCCTCATTGGAAGACATGTTAGTGGGATTGAGGAGGTCTTTGAAGTACTCCCCCCACCGACCCACAACGTCCCGAGTCGAGGTCAGCAGCGCACCATCCCCACCATATACGGTGTTGACACTGCACTGCTTCCCCCTCCTGAGACGCCGGACGGTGGACCAGAATCTCCTCGAAGCCATCTGAAAGTCGTTCTCCATGGCCTCCCCAAACTCCTCCCATGCCCGAGTTTTTGCCTCAGCAACCACCGAAGCCGCGTTCCTCTTGGCCTGCCGGTACCTATCAGCTGCCTCCAGATACCCACAGGATAAAAAGGTCCTATAGGACTCCTTCTTCAGCTTGACAGCATCCCTCACTGCTGGTGTCCACCAACAGGTTCGTGGATTGCTGCCACGACAGGCACCGACCACCTTACGGCCACAGCTCCGGTCAGCCGCCTCAACAATAGATGCACGGAACATGGCCCATTCGGACTCAATGTCCCCCAGTTCTGCTGAAGGTGGGAGTTTAAGCTACTTCTGACAGGGGACTCTGCCAGCCATTCCCAGCAAACCCTCACAACACTTTTGGGCCTACCAGGCCTGACCGGCATCTTCCCCCACCATCGAAGCCAACTCACCACCAGGTGGTGATCAGTTGACAGCTCCGCCCCTCTCTTCACCCGAGTGTCCAAGACATGTGGCCGCAAGTCTTATGACATGACCATAAAGCTGATCATCGAACTGAGGCCTAGGGTGTTCTGGTGCCAAGTGCACATATGAACACCCCTATGCTTGAACGTGGTGTTCGTTATGGACAATTCGTGACGAGGACAGAAGTCCAATAACAAAACACAGCTCGGGTTCAGATCGGGGGGCCATTCGTCCCAATCACTCCCTTCCAGGTTTCACTGTCATTGCCCACGTGAGCATTGAAGTCTCCCAGCAGAACGAGGGAGTCCCCAGAAGGTATGCCCTCTAGCACCCCCTCCAGAGACTCCAAAAAGGGTGGATACTCCAAACTGCTGTTCGGCGCATACGCACAAACAACAGTCAGGACCCTTCCCCCCCACCCGAAGGCAGAGGGAGGCCACCCTCTCATCCACCGGGGTAAACCCCAATGCACAGGCTCCAAGTCAGGGGGCAATAAGTATGCCCACACCTGCTCGGCACCTCTCACTGGGGGCAACTCCAGAGTGGTAGAGAGTCCAGCCCCTCTTACGGAGATTGGTTCCAGAGTCCAAGCTGTGCGTCAAGGTGAGTCCGACTATATCTAGCCGGATCCTCTCGACCTCGCGCAGTAGCTCAGGCTCCTTCCCCTTCAGAGAGGTGACATTCCACGTCCCAAGAGCCAGTTTCTGTAGCCGAGGATCAGACCACCAAGGTACCTGCCTTCGGCCACCACCCAACTCACACTGCACCCGACCTCCTTGGCCCCTCCCATAGGTGGTGAGCCCATGGGAAGGAGGACCCACGTTACCTCTTCGGGCTGCGCTTGGCCATGCCCCATGGGTGCAGGACCGGCCACCAGGTGCTCGCCATCGGGAAAGGGAAAACTTCGTCCAAAGTTTTCGCTCATCATTGGGGGTTTGTTGAACCGCTCTTTGTCTCATCCCTCACCTAGGACCAGTTTGCCTTGGGTGGCCCTACCAGGGGCATAAAGCCCCGGACAACATAGCTCCTTGGATCATTGGGACACGCAAACCCCTCCACCACGATAAGGTGACGGTTCAAGGAGGGGATTATTATTGTTATTGACTTCTGTTCTCCAAAAACTGTTATTATGAATGTTTAAAAAACAATTACCTTCGACTTAAGGTATATTATTGTGGCTTCAATGACTGTTTGTGCACAGCAATGGAGTTGGACCTTGCTTTTATTTTTATTGCTGAGGGAAAGGCTGAATCCCTTAAAACTTTGTCCTGGAATGAGGTGGATCAAGAAATAGTCTTCAATTAACAGCAGATAATGTTTTGCCGTCAAAGAATGATTTAAAAGAAAATTTTGTTGCTTCAGGTCCTAGTTCTACAAAAATGGCAAGTGACCAGATGTGCATTTCACAGTTTTTGTTGTTGTTGTTATTGTTTTTTATTTATTTACAAATATTATTGTCCTCCAACAATTATGGAACAAATTTAACACACCGAGAATAGGTTTTCATAATAATTCAGAGTACTGCATGCTAATTTGTTCTCTGTAAATTTTCAAATGTGTTCTTATTTTCTGTTCTTATGCTGCTAAAACTTGTAGCCAACACACACATCCACGAGTCGGTTTACATGTTTGCTTTTTTAAATGGCTATTTGCAGTGATGTGGCTTGGGGTGGGTGGAGGGGGCGGTCCACCCCGGGCAGCACATTTTTGGGGGTGCCATTATTGGCCAAAAGGCTCAGTACAATTTGTGTATAAGCAGCGAACAAGAGTTCGGAAAAATATCACTCATGAATGAAAAAAGTCACATTTTCTGATTTTTATCCACAAATGCTTCAAAAATAATTTTCAGACTGTCCTTCTGTGACGGCATCAGACACAGCAGTTGAAATTTATGAGGCAATAACAAAAATAAACATAAACATTACACCGCTAATTATTTCTAGGAAGATAAACAACTAATTTACAATTTAGAATTTCATTTCGTTATCAATCCAAATGTGTTCTTGCTCTGTGCAGAAAACATCCCCACCTATCACTTGTACACTATACTGGTTCTGGTTTTCGCAGTGTTATTATATTAAACTAATAATTAGAACATAGCTTATCAGCGTGTCTATACTATATTCTTGTCTAGTTGATGCTTATAAATAATTTTATGTGAAAAATGATTGCTGTTTCTCTACATATGAGTAAATCTATGCAAAATGTATCTTAATTTTTCTCTATACGTCATTTTAATTTTCAATTTATACAGGTTAACATATTCAAATATATTGGAGGGCAGCAAATTGAAGCACCGCCCACCCCAAGCAGCACAAACTCGAGCTACGCCACTGACTATTTGAGTCTGCTGCTGGGGAGGATATATCAAATTCCTACGGTGAGCCAAGATTAAAATGAGAGCTGATTTTTGGAGTATTTTTCTGAGGGCTTATAAAATGGAGGGATAGTTAGATGGGTGGTCCTTCAGTGGATTTGTACCTCTCGCTGAATTCTCTCTCTCTCTTTCTGAAAGGTTTGACAAAACATAACACAAAATAAACTTGTAGGCTGTCCTTAATGGAGTATGTATGTGTGTCCGTCTGCTGGTGATGGGCTCGCGACCTGTCCGGGGTTGTCTCTGCTTTGTGTCTGATCCTGCCAGTGTGCTGAGAAATGCAGAGCCCTATGGAAATGAGAGATCCTTGGCCTCTGTGCATTTCATGGGGCTCTGATTTTTTCATTACATCTGTATAGACTCTTGCTCCTGAAATGAACAAAGCAAGCACCTAAGATGGATGATTCTCGTTATACACGCACCTGATTTGTATGTGTGCAGGTTGGTTCATAATTAATGCTGATGATTTCTAAGTATATTTCTGTAAAACATGTTATGAATTTATTAAAACATATAATTACATTATACATTTACTCTCTGGTGCCATTTAGATTTTGTCAATATTCCGGCTCTGGATTATATGCATCTTCCTGCTAAATGTATACTGAAACTTATTTCTATACATATTCCCATAGAGTTGAAGTACACACGTGTGTGAGGCCACTGTAAATTATATAAAGCTGATGTCTGCAGCATAAGGCTGAGGGCAGGCGTCTGACCTGGAAGGTGTTCCAGTATAAATCACCAGGCACAGTCTCTCTCACACACACACACAGTAATGCAACCCATGCAACAGACACACTATATCCACAGCACAAGTGAAATCTGGCCTTACCTCAAGATATTATCTATAAAACTAAATGGATGTATTCTATATAGACTTCTTTTTCTGCTTTGGTCACAAATGTAATGGGGCTCAACCCTGGCTTGTTTTATGTACTCTGCCTGGTGCATACCTGAGTTGGATCCCAGTGAGAATGAAGGGAGCTCCTCCTGAGGAAGAAGTAAAGTAGCTTGTTGCTAAACATTCCTCATGAATTTCTTTCTACGTGTCACTGGTAAAAAAAAGTAACAATAAGGGCAAAGTAACTAGTTAGAAGGAAGGGTGTTGTACTGTATTAGCTATTATGGATGCAATAAGAAGTCAGATTTCTCATTAGTTACAAGGAAGTAATACATTGGCAAAATAATCAATAAATCTGGAAATAACATAATCACATTTCAGAAACAATGCAATATAAACATTTTGAGTGTCACAAATAAGCTTCTGTAGTACAGAGGGAAACAAATCATCTTGTACAGGTTTTTATACTGGGTGCTCACATGAAGCAATATCCTGGGGAAAAATGCATAATGCTTCCCAATAATCCCAATACAACAGATGCCAGGAATGTCTGAATTTCCTTATAGGGTCCTCAACCTGCGACTCATCTCACTTAAACATGCCAGCCAGAAAAGCTCCTGAATGTTACAGAGACACAATCAGAAATCATGGGCACTGGTCATTTCTCAGTGGTGATCAGCAAAACAGACACACAAACTTATTTCACGGGTGATCACACAATTAATAATAATTATTTACATTTATATAGCGCTGTTCTCACAACTCAAAGCGCTCTCCATATAGGGAGGTCCCAGGAAGTGAACCCACAATCTCCTTACTGTAAAGTAGTAATGCTACCATTGCGTCACCTGTGTGGGTGAAATGTGACACTCACTGAAGAGTTTCTTGGAGGTTTTAAAGTTTGTTTTTTTTTTTTGGAAAACAAGGAATACTGCTCCCTAAACCCTCGTTCACACTTCCGTATTTTCCTGTGTTCTTTTTAACAGCTATGGAAACCATGTAATCCATACAACATCAATAAAATCAGATTTGTTTATGCCTGTCTTTCACATCACAGTGCAATACTTGTTTTATAAATGTTACATATTTTCCACAAGAGGACAGACTAAAATGTACCATTGTGGACATTATTGGCAACCATCTTATCCTAGCTGAGAATATGTACAAGGTGATTTTGTTTTTTCAAATTTCAGATTTTTATTTAAATACTAAAAGCATGAAGAATTAAAACACAAAAGCTCCTTTAGACAAGATCTAAACACCTTTCTTCTTGTATGGATGGCACAAATGCAATTGTTTTGCAAAATGAAACACTGAGTTTTGCTGTGAATTTAATTTACTCCTAGTTATTTTTCTATGTATTTACAGTGGCATGCAAAGGTTTGGGCACCATTGCTTAAAATGTCTGTTTCTGTGAATAGTTAAGTGAACAGAAGATGAACTGATCACCAAAAGGCATAAAGTTAATGATAACATAATTCTTTAATATTTTACAAAGATTACATTTTTATTCCCATTATTCACAGGTACAAAATACCAAAAAAATTAAAAAGGGCCAGAAGCAAAGGTTTGGGTTGCTGACATGGTTAGTACTTAGTAAGACCTCCTTGTATCACAGCTTGTAAATGTTTTCTGTAGCCAGCTAAAAGTCTTCTTACTTGAGGTATTTTCGTCCATTCGGCCTTGCAAAAGGCTTCTAATTCTGTAGGATTCTTGTGACATCTTGCATGCACTGCTCTTTTAAGATCTATCCTCAGATTTTCAATGATATTTAGGTTGGGGGACTGTGAGAGTGTTATGGGAAAAACCGTCAGCTTGCCCTTCTCGCGGTATTCCATTCTAGATTTTGAGGTGTGTTTCAGATCATTACTTTGTTGTAGTACCCATCCTGTTTTTAAGTTCAACTTTTTTACAGACGATGTGATGTTTGCTTCCAGAATTTGCAAGTTTTTATTTAGTCCATTGTTCCCTCTACCAAGGACATGTTCCCTGAGCCACTGGCTACAACACAAGCCCAAAGTCTGATTGATCCACCGCCTTGCTTAAGAATTGCAGAGATGTTCTTTTCCTGGTACAGTGGAACCTCGGGTCACGAACGTCTTGGACCACGTACAAATCGGGTTACGACCAAAAAGTTTGCCAAACTTTTGCATCTGTTCACAACCATACACTAGGTTGACGAACAAGCCAGTTTCCCTTCCAGTTCGTACGCGCCAATGATTTCTGCACGTGTTCAGTCTCTCCCTGTGCATTCCCTGTGCAGCGAGCGAGCACAAGAGAGCGAGCGAGAGAGAGAGAGAGAGCGTGAGAGAGCGAGAGAGAGAGAGAGAGCGCGAGAAGGCAGTTAAAGAATGCACTGGGCTTGTTTTTAAACAGACTGCTTTGAGCATTGTTTCAATCTTGTTGTATTTAATGAAGACTTTTTTTCTATTGGATTTTAACCTCCACTTCACTTCTGCTTTTATGGGATTAGTTATTTATTGAAGGATTCTGAAAGCACTACACTTTATTTAATTCAGACTTTGTTTTTGATTGTTGTTTTGTTGATTTTAATAAAAGCACTTGGCACTTTTTGCACATTCCGATTGCTCCATTGTAGTGCCTCACTGTCGTGCTCGTGACGGGTTTAAGGGCTCCCGGAAGCGAGATGGGAGCATGCAGCGAACCCGCATCATCACAGACTTTACCTCAAAACTGTAATCTCCTCTCCACCCAGTTCCTCCTCACTTCCTTCATGCCAGAACTCGACTCATGCAAGGTTAGTTTTCTTGGTTTTTTGTGGTTAGTTTTTGTATAAATGTTCAAATGTTCATTTTTTCCCTGTGCTTAAAACTCATTAAAAAAGTTTTTACAGAAAGCAGTTCGTAAGGCTATAGCGTGAACTCTTGCAATGTTAGTTTTCTCTGTTCAAGGTTTTCTCAGTGTTATTCGATGTTTTTATATTTAGTTTACTATTACACTGTGCATTCTATGGTATAATTAACTATTTTTGTGCTCAAAAATCTTTTAAAAAATATTTATTTACATACAGCTTGTACGGTCCGGAACGGATTAATTGTATTTACATACATTCCTATGGGGGAAATTACTTCGGGTTGCGACCAGAGTTTTGGAACGAATTACGGTTGTGACCCAAGGTTTCACTGTATTTGGCACTCTTTTTTTCTCCAAACATACCTTTGCACATTGCGGCCAAAAAGCTCTATTTTGACTTCATCAGTCCACAAGACTTGTTTCCAAAATGCATCAGGCTTGTTTAGATGTTTGTTTGCAAACTTCACGCAATGAATTTTGTGGCGAGGATACATGAAAGGTTTTCTCCTGCTGACTCTACCATGAAGGTCATATTTTTTCATATTTGTTCAGGTGTCATAGCACAGTGCTCCGCCACTCCAGAGTCTGCTAAATCTTCCTGAAGGTCTTTAATGGGCGGACTTTATTTGCCTTTTCTAGTAATCTAGTAATCTAGCAATCCCACGCTTTGCTATCTTCTTGTAGCCTTATCCTGCGTTGTGAGCTTGAATTGTTTTATTTTTCAGAGTGCTAGGCAGCTGCTTAGAGGAGCCCATGGCTGCTGATTGTTGGGACAAGGTTTGAGGAGTCAGAGAATTTATATACAGTAGCTCTGCAATCTGCATCACCTGTTGTTTCCTAACAATGACTGTGGACAAACCATAGCTCTATTGAGCTAATGAAGGTCTGAGACCTTGGGAAATGCTATTCTGAGGGTGCCCAAACTTTTGTATGGTGCTCCTTTCCTTTTTCATTGTACAACTGTACAAAACAAAAACAATACATTAATCTTACATAAAATGCTGAAAAGAAATGCATCATCTTGAATTTTATGCCTTTTGGTGATCAGTTCATCTTCTGCTCTCTTAATTATTCACAGTAACAAACATTGTAAGCAAGGGTGTCCAAACTTTTGCAAGCCACTGTATGATTAGCTGATGTTTAACACCACATCATGCTGTAAATAAAGGCTTTTAATGTCTGTCATATCAGTTTACTAGAACATCTTGCAATGCCTCTGGAATACGTCTAATTCTGCTTTTCCCTAACACACCATGAGCAGTGTGAAAAATGAACAGTCTTGACACACAAAGAAAGGTTTGGGGCAGCCACCCATATACTTGAAGCCTGCCTGCAAAAAGGCAAAATAAGTTGCACAGATGAGTAAAGAGTTGAGTCCAGAACAGAACTGAAGTAACAGAAGAAGTTGTCTTGATTTAAGGCAGGAAGGTGGAAGTGATGTCTTTGAGGCCTGGAACTGGAAGTGATGTTCTTGGGGGGGGAGTAGTGACGTCCTCGGGGCCGGAACCAGAAGTGACGTTCTTGGGGCCTAAATCAGGCAGAATTTCCTGTGTCTGGTCTACACATATAAAACAGGAAGGTTTAGTGCACCACGACAACCCCTGGCCTGGCATGGAATTACCTTCTTTTGGTCCATTTAGCTGCCTCCCATTTGCATGTGTGTGACAGCAGGAAGAGGGAGGCAACTGTCTCCTGTACCCTTAATCTCACTGACATATGGTGATACAAGATGCATGCCTCCTACTACTGCATTTGTTCACTTATTCATTTTAAAATTTCAAAGCTCACTCTAATTGGAACAGGAATATTACAAATCATTACACCTTAATTTTTTATAGCACACTTCACTGATTGCAGGCATAGAGTGCTGTGAACAATTCTAAATTAAAACACAAGTATAGATTATACTAATTACTCAATAAAGATTGGGTACACATATAAATGCAGATTTAATAAAACACAAAAAGAATGAGGTAGAACTGACTAAACATAAATGGAAGCCAATAATATCTGGCCATTAATTAATTGATGAACTATGGATAGCTGGCAATGGTGGACATTGAAATCGTACAAGAGAAGTCACAGTCCTGGAAACCTCGGCCAACTAGCTGCCGAACCCCTCATGGTCATTCAATAGTAGAGTCTGGGCTGTCCAATCTGATTACAGAATCTTTTCATCTTTCCATTCAATGATTCCAGTGCTCCCAATATCTGAGATGATTGTAGAGCAGTGGAACCAAGTGCCACATCAAGATACTGAGAAGAGAAACAGAATTTAGGAGATAGTAATGGTTTTAAAAATGGAATTACTCATTTATTTGTGTACAAATGACTAAAAAACAGAGATACAGCTCTAGTCAGGGTATTCTAAACTAAGTTGAGAGTCTTCAGCATGGATTTAAAAGATAAGACTGAAGGGGCATCTCTTATATAAGCAGACAGATCATTCCACAGCTTTGGGCCCTGTAATTAAAATCTCAATCTTTCACTGTTATTTTATTAATTATTGGAATCTTAATTAGGCCGTCATCTTGAGATCTCAATATGCGCTCTGGTTTGTAAGTAATGTCAAGCTCAGGTAAGTAATCAGGCCTTGGAGATTTAAAGCTTTATATGTTAAAAGAAGTATTTTGCCGATAAGCTTAACTTAGAGCCAGTTTAAGAACTTAAGAACCAGAGTTCATAATTTCTGGTTCTTGTAACATTTCTTGCGGCAACATTTTGTTCCAAGCTGCAACTAGGATGGATGCGACTTCAACTTCAGATAACAATCCACTCTTTTATGAAATTACAGCATGACCTTTGGTTTGGAGATACTGGGTCTCATCTCAATCATGTAATACTCAACTGCCAACCACTCCAATGATGCCAAAGAGGGCATTATCTGAAATGTATACGGAATTGACACTTCAGACTCTAACTGAATAGTCTCCGAGCCTCTGCAACACCTTGATATTCTGCTCAAAAACATAGAAAGGGAAATATTCCAATATACGAGATCAGAGGAGGACACAGCTATTTTCAGTATCAGTGGGTTGCAACATAGGAACTCCGTACATTTCACAGCACACTTATACTGGTTCAATCAACTTCACCTGAATCTTTTTAAGATGGGGTGAAGGTGAACAACATCTTCAAAGGAACAAAACCATTGGGAGAAAAAGCAAAAGACCCACAAGCAACAATTTCAACAAAAACTGCTCATCTTTGACGCAGCCGTATTAACAATTGCAGGACTTACTGATATTTAACCTGTCACAAGTTCTGGTGTTTAGGGCATCTCTTACCATTTATTTTACATTTGTTGCACATCAAGTTTATATAATTTAGTAAAACAAAAACTGTGGGAAATTTTCCTGTTATGAAAATACAGCCCAAGTTTGAGCAGCATAGGTATGATCTAAAATGACTGTTTGCTGCTCCCATGCAAGACAGAATGTCTGCTGCAAGTCACTGACTTGTGAGAATGGCAGGTGATAAAGTCCCCTCGAGTTAAATCCCAGGTCCCTGAGAACAGGGCGAGCAGAATTCAGCAGTAATATCTTCTGGGGATTTGCTTTTCCTGATGTGCACTGCTGATTTGCTTTGTATGCTGTGAACATATTTTAACATACAGCCTTCTGCCTTGTTTTGTTTTGTTTTGTTTTCTACTGGTTGTTAATCTCAATTTGCATATTCCATATCTACTGAAAACACGGCTTAGCCCTTTCCAAATAACCGCTCTGCATTTATTGCCAAAAATTTAATAAGCACCCTTTCTCAGTAAAGCCCTCCCAACATACAGAATTGTTTACAAAAGACGGCTTGCTGCAACATAATGGCATTGTCACTTTCCACATACACATGTGCCCACAAGCGCTAGTGTGTTGGTTTCAGATTATTAGCACTTAGCATCTAATGGAGACCCTTGCCTCAAACATTGCATTGGTTTAAAATAAAAAAAAAAAATAGGCTAAACAAAGCCACTGTGGTTGCTGTTTAATGTGCAGGATTTGTTCTTTCAGGAAGAGATTTTCATGCTATCTAAATTTTGTTTTCATCCTAAAACATCATTTAAAGCTTTTGATTGTTCTAACTGTACACAGCACTTCAAACCTATTAAACTGATGCTGATGTCAAAAAGCTAGGTGACGGGTTAGGGATGGTGCTGAAGCTGAGTTTAAATTTGATATGTAATACTGTAGGACACACTGTATTCACAATTGTTCTGCACCACACTTATTATAAGGCTTTTTTGTAAACTGAATAAAGAGTGTCCTCTACTGTTATTGGCACCCCTTGTAAAAATTTGTAAGAAGGGTTAGAAAAAAATTACTGTTTGCTGAAGAACTGTCATCTTGCACTGAAAAAATGAGAAATATCTGACTGTTAATTGAAACAAGTTCATTCAAAGGAAAACAAAGCCCTCATCAAGTATATACTTTTAACAAAAACACATATGCCTCAATTGTTGTCACCCCTGCATTTAATACTTTGTACAAACTCCCTCTGCCAATATAACTGCATAGAGTCTTCTCTTGTAACCTTTTATCAGGCTGGAGAATACAGAGCATGGCATCTGAGACCATTTAACTTTACAAAACCTCTCCAGATCATCCGGGGTCCTCGGCCCACTCCTGTGTCCTCTCCTCTTCAGCTCTCTCCATAGGTTTTCAGTAGGGTTCAGGTCAGGGGACCGAGATGGCCATGGCAGATGTTTGATTTTGTGGTCAGTTAGGCATTGCAAGGTTGATTTGGACATGTGTTTTGGATCATTATCCTGCTAGAAGATCCAGTGACAACCCAGTTTTAGTTTCCTGGCAGAGACAGCCAGGTTTTGATTTAAAATCTCCTGACATTTCATGGAATCCAGGATGCCATGTACCCTAACAATGTTTCCAAGGCCTTTGGAGGAAAACCATCATAGAACCTCCAACATATTTTCACAGCTGGGACAAGGTTCTTTTCATTATAGCCATCCTTCTTTTTACACCAAACCCATTTTGCTGTTTATTGTCAAAAAGTAATATTTTTGTTTCATCAGACCATAGAACACGGTTCCAGTCAAAGTTGTAGTAAAGTGTTACAAACTCCAGGCACTTGACATTTGTGGATAACTGGGTCCTCTTCCAGGCAAGTTTGTCACAGTTCCAGTTGATGACCACTTTTTTATTATTGCCCTAACTTTAGAAATTGGCATTTTCAGGTGAGAGTCTATTTTTTATAGCTATTCCCTGAGTTACGAAGGACAACACACTTCTCCCTCATTTGGATTGAGTGTTCTCTTTTCTTTGCCATGATTATGGTTGGCTAAGGAAATTTGGTTCTGTGTCTCCTCATATTTGTATTCCAGTTAATCAGGAAGTCATTGATTTCAGCTGGAAAGTTCCCATACACTCCAATCAACTTAACAATGTCCAGTTTAAATGGGAAACATGCTTCAGTTACATCGTTTCACATTCATTTCCAAGGGTGCCAACAATCGTGGCACATGTGTTTTTGTTAAAAATATTTATTTCTTGATGAGCGCTTTGTTTTCCTTTGAATGAACTTGTTTCGATCAAAAGTCAGATGCTTCTCATTTTTTCAGTGTAAGATGATGGTTGTTCAGCAGTGATTTTCTTCTAACCCTTCTTAATAATTTTTACAAGGGGTGCCAATACTAGTGGAGGGCACTGTAGATAGATAGATAGATAGATAGATAGATAGATAGATAGATAGATAG
>JANRMT010062853.1:347917-365099 GCA_026402145.1 Polypterus bichir lapradei | reverse complement strand
GATAGATAGATAGATAGATAGATAGATAGATAGATAGATAGATAGATGTGTCACACATACTGTATTAGTTTGGTGAGCTTTATTAAGGAACAGGAAGAGGAAAGGAAGCAGAGCTTACACTGGTCTTCTGTTAATGCTTCTGTTCGCCTCCTCAAGCAGCTGGAAGTCCCACCTGATATTGAGTGACATCACTCAGCCACTGTAATGCTTCACTCTTCACAAGTTATAAAAGCATCCAAGCCCCACAGACGGTCCTCAACTAAGCAGAAAATGTTCTATGCAGCAGAATTCCCACATTACGGGCAGTGACTGAGGAAGATGAAATATTTATCATCAATCTTATTTTGTCAATTAATTTCAACATTAAATGGTGGAATCCCAAACAAAATGTTTGTTAGTTGTTGTACAATATATTGATAGACTGCCTAGGACAAGGTGCCTGCAACCAGTTGTCCTAGGTCAGAGGTTTCCTACCATTTCTATGCTAAAGTTGCCCATCTGGACATGACCCCCACTAATCTAAAACCAGTGCTGTGAAGCAGAGCTCAGTCTTAGATCTATGGTTCTGCTAATAGCAATCTGATAGCATCATTTTGCAATAATAGCAGACTTGTTATTCAAAACAAATACTTAAATATAGTAAGCTATTGACATATATGTCATCATATGTTACATGGGCCAGGAGTTTCCAATATTTTTTTGGCATAACCACCTCCACAATTTGAAATGTTTTGAAATACCACCATTTCTTTGGTCTTAAATTGTGAAGTACCTAACACTTACTAGGCATACCCGCACTTCAGAGCAGGTAATCCAACTGAAGCTAAGCATGTTTGTGCCTGTGCAGTACTTGGTTGGCAGACAAACAAGGTAAAGCTTGGTTTGCTTCTAGATGATACCAGCATGGGGGCTTACCCTGGCTTATGTGTGGATCCCCAGTGCCAGTGCTGTTATTTTGCACCCTAGGCCAAGCTTATTAGTGTACCAACTGACTGTTCTGTAGCTAATCCATGTGGCAGGATCCCCCACCCGGTTATAATGTGCGCCCCAGGTGAATGCCTAATTTGCCTTAATGGTGGTGCCAGCCCTAAAGATCCTAATGCCCCAATGCAGTGACAGGAACACTGTTCTGTAAAAATGATGCCATCCTTCAGATGAAAGGAAAAAACACAGTCCTAGGTCCATCCATCCATCCTCTTCCGCTTATCCGAGTTCGGGTCACGGAGGCAACAGCTTGAGCAGAGAAGCCCAGACTTCCCTCTCCCCGGCCACTTCTTCTAGCCCTTCCGGGAGAATCCCAAGGCGTTCCCAGGGCAGCCGGGAGACATAGTAGAGTTGAAGATCACAGCCTGATGAAGCAAACAGGACAACATCATCTGCAAAAAGCAGTGACTCAATCCTGAGCCCACCAAACTGGACCCCCTCAACACCCTGGCTGCGCCTAGAAATTCTGTCAATAAAAGTTATGAACAGAATCGGTGACAAAGGGCAGCCCTGGCAGAGTCCAACTCTCACTGGAAACAGGCTCGACTTACTGCCGGCAATGCGGACCAAGCTCTGACACCGGTTGTACAGGGACTGAACAGCCCTTATCAGGGGGTCCGGTACCCCATACTCCCGGAGCACCCCCAACAGGATTCCCCGAGGGACACGGTCGAACGCCTTTTCCAAGTCCACAAAACACATGTAGACTGGTTGGGCAAACTCCCATGCACCCTCCAGGATTCTGCTAAGGGTGTAGAGCTGGTCCACTGTTCCACGACCAGGACGATAACCACACTGTTCCTCCTGAATCCGAGGTTTGACCATCCGACGGACCCTCCTCTCCAGAACCCCCGAATAGATTTTTCCAGGGAGGCTGAGGAGTGTGATCCCTCTGTAGTTGGAACACACTCTCTGGTCCCCTTTTTTAAAGAGGGAGACCACCACCCTGGTCTGCCAATCCAGAGGCACTGTCCCTGATGTCCATGCGATGTTGCAGAGACGTGTCAATCAAGACAGTCCTACAACATCCAGAGCCTTGAGGAACTCCGGGCGTATCTCATCTACCTCCAGGGCCCTGCCCACCTCCGAGTCCCCATGCTCTGCTTCCTCATTGGAAGGCATGTTATTGGGATTGAGGAAGTCTTCAAAGTACCCCCCCCCCCACCAACCCACAATGTCCCGAGTCGAGATCAGCAGCGCACCATCCCCACCATATACGGTGTTGACACTGCACTGCTTCACTGTCCTGAGACGCCGGACGGTGGACCAGAATCTCCTCAAAGCCGTCCGATTGAAATTCGGCAATCCCTGAACCCGTTGGTGGACACCGGCGGTGAGGGATGCCATCAAGCTGAAGAAGGAGTCCTACCGGACCCTTTTGTCCTGTGGGACTCTGGAGGCAGCTAATAGGTACCGACAGGCCAAGCGGAATGCGGCTTTGGTGGTTGTTGAGGCAAAAACTCAGGCATAGGAGGAGTTTGGGGAGGCCATGGAGAGCGACTTTCGGTCAGCTTTGAGGAGATTCTGGTCCACCGTCTGGCGTCTCAGGAGGGGGAAGCAGTGCAGTCCTAAGTCTCTGCAGTCATAAAGAGCCCTGGGCATCTTTCAAAAAGGGCAAGGTGTTTCCCAATGTCCTGGCTAATTTGCCCACCACACCCTGGTCATTCTGGCCTTATAATCATCCTCTGTCTATAATTGGCTAATTATCTCTTTGACCCATTCACCACCCAAAGGCTAATATGTGGAGAGTGTACTGGTGCAAGAACAGCTGCCATCGCACCATCAAAGTGGATGGTACACATTGGTGGTAGATGAAGTTTTTTTCCCTCTGTCTAAGTGCTTTGAGGAGTTTTACTTCTTTGATCCCCCAAATATTCTATTTGAGGATTATAATAATGGATTATTGATAATTTTTTGGGTGGGCATATATTTTTAATCTTCTATGTATATCTCTAATGCTTTTTAAATTAATTTTTTTTAATGTAAAAACAGTGCAATTTGATATGCAATGAAAAAAACCTAAAATTTCTCAATACTTTACATTTACAAAAAGAATACAGTTATATATGAATCAGGATCAAAACAAGGAGAAAACAATTCACAAGTTACATACAACATATGGTCAAAGAAGAAAAACAACAACTCACAGGTCAATCTGAAGGCTGAGCCTGCTTCATGGCTATGTAATTTTGTTTCTACATTCAGCCTTGTAATGTAATTAAAAATTGTGCATTTATAGTATGTTAAATGTGACTTGTGGTATTTCATCTGTGTGTTTTATTTTAGGGTGTTTTCATTGTTAGGGTTACTTAGCTCTTAGTGTTAGTGCGTTTTTATTTTTTATGATTATTTAACTCTGAACGTGTAGGCCCAGAACTTGTATAGGACAGTGGACATTAGGTATTATCAATCCAGATGGTCTGTAACTGAAATAGCAGGCCGGTACAAATGAGCATATTAATATTCCTAAGGGACAGACAATGTATTTTCTAAAAATGTTGAATGATGATCCTGGTATGCACACTCTATGCAGTACACTTGTATTGGAGTTTTTGCTCTTCTCAGCCTCATCTGATGCATCTTCATCCCTGTCACCTCGCACCTGTTCCTTTAATCTATCCAACCGCATGTCAGCATCCATACCCGCTGCACCAGAACTATCTTATTTTTTTTTGCTTCACTCACACAATGATTTACATCAATTTGAGAGGCTTCCAGTGTTTTTGATGCACTCTTTTTCTTTTTCAAATCAGGCAATCAAAAAACAGTTAGACATAATGTTAACTAGGCTAATTTAAAAATATATAAATAAATTCTATAATAAATTTTGTTTATTTAAACATTATAAAAAAAACAATTTTATGGAGATTTTGGGGTCCAGAATCGCAAAAGAATCAGTTGTACAGGAGCTGTGCTCCAGTCAGATTTGGCACAAATTAAGAGCTGCTCATTACAGATGGAGCAAAAAATAACACAGTGCAGGATAAATTTTCAAATAAAACAGTTCAGAGTAACTTAGCAGGAGAATGACAAAAACAATAAAAAATACATCCATCCATTATCCAACCTACAGGGTCATGGGGGTCTGCTGGAGCCAATCCCAGCCAACAAGGCAGGAAACAAACCCCAGGCAGGGTGCCAGCCTACCTCAGGGCACAGACACCAAGTACAATTTAGAATCGCCAATGCACCTAACCTGCATGTCTTTGGACTGTGGGAGGAAACCGGAGTACCCGGAGGAAACTCATGCAGACACGGGGAGAACATGCAAATTCCACGCAGGGAGGACCCAGGAAGCGAACCCGGGTGTCCTTACTGCGAGGCAGCAGTGCTACCCACTGCAGCACCGTGCCACCCTAAAAAATACATATAAATAACAATAGTAATAATACAAAAATGAAACATTTGAATCGTTAAATAAGATAAAAATGAATAAATTACAGAATTCAATTAACAGAGTGGATTGAGTGAGCAGCAGAACAGAGAGCAGAGTCTGTAGTGTCTACTTAGGATAAAGAGTTACAAGCAAAATTGATTGGGTCAGAGAGATAATTCATTATGCATATTATTTTATAACTTATTTGCTGACACTTTAACAGGTACAGGACATGACTCTTTCATATATAGGCTTTCTTCTAATAGATCTGTTGAATACTATGACCACATTTTTAATAAGCACAGAAGAGTCTGTTAGGTTTTCTCAATTTTTTTTCATTAAATATTTAAATCTTAGGAGGTTTGCAGGTTTAACACAAATACTTTATCCATAATAAGACAGGGTTTTGTCAGCATAACTCACCGACAGTTTCAACACTTGTCTGTTCACTTCTTTCAAAATATTTCAAAAATGCCCCATGGAAGATTTTTTAAAACAGTTACAGATTAATACAATGATCACATTATCAGAAAAACAATATTTTTGCACCATATTGATAGTCATAATAATATGTTGACTGTCCAGCCATGCTGCATTTAAGGAGGCTCACTGTTAAAAATTCTTTGTTTTTTAGCATGTATTACACCCTTCCTCAGCCTGAGCTTGCTAAACGACACCATCATGGCACCATCGTTGCTTTTGTAAACACATATCAACATTAGTGCTGTATATGCTGTATATTTTGAAGGAATCTTCAAGGAATTGTAGTGAATGTGTGTTTTGGCATCAGTTGATGCAGTTCTTTTCATTTCAGACCTTATTGAACCTGCTTCCCTAACAAACCTCAATATTGCCCATCATACAGTATCTGAAAATAAAGAAAGGTGAAGGTCTCAGAAATGTTGAGCTGCTCAGGTCTCCAAAACATTTTAACAGTGCTCTTAGAAAAGAGAAAATCAACAATTTCGGAAATGTCTGCTATTGCACAATGAGAGCAGCAACAAGCCATGCAATTAAAGAATGGGTTTAATTAACATTAATTATTGTTAATTAATTAAGCAACTGGTTGGAGTTTGAGGCCCTGACTTAGTTGGTCTTCTGTTGGCTCACTCACGTCACATTTCATTTCTGTTTGGGTGCCAATTAAGGAAAGAAATAATGCAATTCAGAAGGAACAATGAAAAAATTCAGGGGAACAAATCTTAACAAATAAATCAATTAAATTAAATTCAAAAGAAGTTAATTAACAGCAAAATAGGTCAAAAATTAAGAAAAGGGTTAGAATGAAAACCTCCAGCCACAGGGGCCCTCCAGGACTGAAGTTGGGGATCCCAGCTGTAGACCAAGGGTCACAAACCTTTTTACCTGTAATATCAACTTTCGAAAATCGAATCAAAAATTCCATTATATATGCCAAGCCTAGTCTATCCAGAGTAGATGTACATTTTGCTTATTCCCATTTTATTACAGCTGCAATTACATAAAATATCACTGTTTACTAAATTTATTAAGGGGCTGCAAAGTGCTGACCATCATGGCAATAACAGTCAGTGCGCTGCCTGTGGAGCCACAGTATCTGTAAACTGCTTTGTGGTCTGGAATATACACTACATGGACAAATGTAAATGGACACCCCTCGAAATTATTGAGTTTAGGAGTTTCACCCACACCCCTTGTTTACAGGAACACAAAGACAACCACATAGCCATGCAATCTCCATTGACTAACATTGGCAGCAGACTAGGTCATCCTGAAGAGATCAGTGAATTTAAACATAACACTGTCATAGGATACAATCTTTGCCACAAGTCAGTATGTCAACTTTCTGCTCTGCTAGATCTGACCTGGTCAACTGTAAGTGCTGTTATTCTGAAGTAGAAATGACATAGGAGCACAAAGTGGTAGACCACATAAACTCACAGAACAGGGCAGCCAAGTGCTGAAGCACATGGTGTGTAAAAATCATCTGTTCTCTGGAGCATCACTCACAACAGATTCCCAAACTGCCTCTGGAAGCAACATCAGCACAAGAACTGTGCACCGGGAGCTTCATGAAATTGGTTTCAATGCCGAGCAGCTACACACAAGCCTAAGATTATGATGTGCAATACCAGTCGTCAGCTGGAGTGGTTTAAAGCTTCTTGCCATCAGACTGTGAAGCAGTGGAAATCTAGAGTGATGAATCACACTTCACTACTTGTATCTGGCAGTCTGATGGATGAATCTGAAATTGGCGTATGCCAGGAGAATTTTACATTCTGGACTGTATAGTGCCTACTATAATGATTGGTGGTGGGGGGACAATGGTCCTGGGCGGTTGATCAAGGTTTTGGCTAGCCCCATTGGTTTTAAGAAAAGATTCTTTTAATAGTACACTGTACAAAACCATTTTAGACAATTCTGCACTTCCATCGTTGTGGCCACAGATTGGTGAAGGCACTTTTCTGTTCCAGCATGACTATGCCCCTTTGCACAAAACCAGGTCCATAAAGACATGGAGGAACTCGAGAGGCCTGCACAGAGCCCTGATCTCAACGTTATTCAAACCTTTGGGATGAACTGGAAAACTGATTGTAATCAAGATCTTCTTATCTGACATCAACAGCACACTCTCACAAATGCTCTTTTGGCTGAATGGGCACAAATTCTCAGAGAACCATTCTAAAATCTAGTGGAAATTCTACAGAAGAGTAGAAGCTTTTATAACATCTAGGGTTGGAGAGGTGAGGGAGTAACTCCAAATTAATAAATTAATGCTCATGGTTTTGGAATGGGATGTCAAACATGCTCATATATGTGTGATGGTCAGGTGTCCACAACCTTTTGGCTATATAGTGCAGCAGAAGCCAGCAGGTCTATAATAGTAGGTCAGATGATCTTCTGTTAGGATGGCATCACACTAGACAACTTTGTCAGACATTCTCAGTTGGAGCCTTAACTTTCACTTTCTTTTTTCAGTGGCTCTTCCTCAGCCATTGTTTTTTACTGAGTCTAGGAAAATTAATAATCTACTTAGAAGTGTATAATGTTATAATTTTTTGATAGCAACTTGTGTAGCTATGCAAATGACCACTGATTTAGGGCAAAATAAAAAGCATCCTTGAAATGAAGGGCTATATTTTTAACTCAGGCTTACCTCTCCGGGATAGCATTAGTAATATGGAAAAAGACTGTAGCTGTGGCTACCCCTAATGGGAGCAGCTGAAAGAAGAAAAAGGTGCAGTGAGAGTAACAACGCTAAAGCAGCTATGGTATTTGTTATAGTTTTGCCATTCCGTGGACCATTATATTGTTACAGGTTAAATACAATCAGATGCATTAAACTAATAAACAATATGCAGTTAATTTCAGTGTATTTATAAAGTCACATCAGGGATGTTTATCTAAAAAAGAAAGGGAAACCACACATGAACAGTAGCACTGCTTTGATGCTGGGTGCCGCCAGTTTGCTAAACCGAGCAGAACTTGCGTACGCCAGGGTATGAGCTACCAGGGAAATGTGCGTGGCTTTACGTCAAGTTTAGGTTTTATACATTGTGATTTGAGCATGGAAATGTTCGCATGTAACATTTTTATGCATACGCACCGTTTATACAGTACATGAAGCCCCTGGATTTTTTGTGCGTATGCCATTTCTGCTTTTGTGCTTACGCCATGTTATAGTGTGAATTCTACGCATGGCATTATGTATGAGGCCCCAGAACTGCAGTCCCTCCAATTGTAGTGTCATTTGTAAATTTCACAGGTTTACTAACTATACCAAAATCAATGTCATTAATCTAAATCAGAAAA
Source organism: Polypterus bichir lapradei (assembly GCA_026402145.1). NCBI lineage: Eukaryota > Metazoa > Chordata > Cladistia > Polypteriformes > Polypteridae > Polypterus > Polypterus bichir. The sequence goes on along the minus strand of JANRMT010062853.1, from coordinate 356,947 downwards.
AGTAATGGTCCAAAGACAGACCCCTGAAGGACTCCACGGATGACCTTGCTCCATATGGAGATTTGCCCTCTTATCTGTACTCTTTGCCTCCTGCTGGTTAACCAACTAGTGATTCACTTTTTTGTAGGTTACCTCTGATGCCTACAGCTTCTAGTTACAGAATGAACCTTTGGTTTTATGGTTTTATGCTTTTTGAGAGTCTAAGTAAATTATATTCTATGATTTGTTTTTCTCAACTATTCTGTATGTTTTTTTCAAAAAAATCTAAGAGATTAGTGTGGCAGGACCTTCCTCTCATAAACTCATGCTGCTATTTTCACTTACGTAATTTTCTAATTTATTTCTTATTATAGTTTCCATAATTTTTCAAGCACAGAAGTAAGACTAATTGGTCCATAATTACTAGGATCCATTTTGTCTCCCTTCTTGAAGACTGGAGTCACATTTACAACTTTTCAGTCCTCGGGTACATCTTTCTGAAGTGACTGCTGAAATATGCCTAATAAGGGTTTGGATGTCTTTCATTTCTTTAAATACAATTGGTAAAATCTCATCAGGTCCAGGGTTTTATTAGTCTTCAATGTATTGAGAGGTTGAAGTATGCCTGACTCTTCTATTTTAAAATCTATGAACTCAATTTGTTTTTACTTCGGAATGAGACATTCCACTTATTTCTTCCTTTATAAATACTCGGTTAAAATATTTGTTCAGTTCATTTTCTATTTCCCTTTCATTTTCAATAATTACTCAATTTCTGTCCCAAAGGTTTCTTAAATTCTCTTTTATCATCTTTTTACTGGAGTATTACTGAAAAAAATGCTTGCTGTTCATTTTGGCTTCATTAGTGATTTTTATTTTGGTTTCTTTTTTGATGTTTCAAATGCTGTTTTTGATCTCATTCATTAGTTTCTGGTATTCCTCTATGTTACAATTATCTGGCTTTTAAAGGAAATTCTTGTACAGTGATCTTTTCAGTTTTATTTTTTTTTGTTTAAATAATGCTCCTATTTATACTGTACAATACAATACAATTTATTTTTTGTATAGCCCAAAATCACACAAGTGCCGCAATGGGCTTAACAGGCCCTGCCTCTTGACAGCCCCCCAGCCTTGACTCTCTAAAAAGACAAGAAAAAATTCCCAAAAAAAACCATTGTAGGGAAAAAATGGAAGAAACCTTGGGAAAGGCAGTTCAAAGAGAGACCCCTTTCCAGGTAGGTTGGGCGTGCTGTGGGTGTCAAAAAAAAAGGGGGTCAATACAATACAGTACAATACATAGAACAGAACAAATCCTCAATACAGTATAAAAATAAAAATTTTAGAAGTACGAAGTAGAATTTAACAGTAGATGATATCATGTAATGATTTGGATTTGTTTAGAGTCCTGGAGACCACATTCATCAAGCTGCCTCCCTCATTTGGCAATTCCCCAGCTGAAATAGCGCTAATCCAATAAAAGGACCCCTCTTTCCCACGATTCCTGTGATCCTCCATCAGGGATGACTTTACCTTAGGCAGGCAAAACAACTTGGCAGGTGGGCCGTGGCACCAAGTGCCACATTTGAGTACCAAGAAGAGAAACAGAATAGGTGAGGGTTAGTATCCAATTATAACTATCATGTTACTTATGTTTTAGTGCTAATGACTAACAACAAAGATGCAGTCTATACAGTTAATCAGCAGCTCTAGTCAGGGTATGTTAAACTGAAGTAGTAAGTCTTCAGCTGGGATTTAAAAGCTGAGACCAAAGGGGCATCTCTTATAATAGCAGGCAGACCATTTCACAGTTTAGGGGCCGTGTAACTAAAAGCTCGACCTCCCACTGTTATTTTATTAATTCTTGGAATCATAAGCAGACCAGCATGTTGATATCTTAATGTGCGCTCTGGTTTGTAAGTCATGATAAGTTCAGACAAGTAAGCCAGAACCTTAGGCCATTTAATGCTTTATATGTTAAAAGAAGGATTTTGAAATCTGCCCTAAACTTAACCGGGAGCCAGTGTAAGGATTTAAGAACTGGAGTTATGTGTTCATATTTTGTTGTTCTTGTAATAATTCTTGCAGCAGCATTTTGGATTAACTGGAGGCTGTATAAGGAACAGTTTGAACATCCAGTGAACACCGCATTGCAGTAGTCAATCCTACTAGAGATAAATGCATGAATTAATTTCTCAGAATCCTGTTTATTTAGAAAAGCGCCTTAATTTCCCAACATTTTTAAGATGGAAGAAATATGATTTGGACAACTTTGTAATGTGCGCTTTAAATAAATGCTAGAATCAAAGATATTTCCTAGATTGCTGGTTGATTCAGTAAAATTAATGGTGATTCCAACTGAGATAAATGATGACAGAATATTGTTGTGATCAGCGTCATTCCCTCCAACAATTATCATCTCTGTTTTATCTGTGTTTAAAGACAAGTAGTTCTCATTCATCCACTCCTTTAATTCACTAACACAACTAATTAAAGACAACATCGGAGAAACTTCATTTGATCTAAGTGAAAGGTATAATTGGGTGTCATCTGCATACGAGTGAAAATTAACATTATGTTTCCTAATGGCAGATCACACTGGAAGCATGTAAAGTGAAAACAGTAAAGGTCCCAGTACTGAGCCCTGTGGGACACCATATCTCACTTTTGTGTATAATGATGGAGAACTGTCAGCACATTTCTGTACATTTTGGAATCAATTTGATAAATAAGAACTAAACCAAGCGAGCATGGGGCCTGTAAGCCTAACATCGTTTTCTAGCCTGTGCAGTAAAATAGAATGGTCAATGGTGTCAAATGCTGCACTTAAGTCTAACAACATAATTACAGTGGAGTTTCCTTCATCAGAGGATATCAGAATGTCATTTACAACCCGCATTAGTGCTGTTTCTGTACAATGACCAGTGCGGAAACCAGACTGGAATTTCTCAAATAAATTGTAATGCGTAAGGTGTGACTGAAGCTGATTGGCAACTACTTTTTCTAGTTTTTTAGAGAGAAAGGATAAATTTGAAATAGGCTTATAATTATTTAGTATGTAAAGGTCTAGGTCTGACTTTTTAAGTAATGGTTTAATGACTGACACATTTAGGCCTTGTTCACACGGGCGTTAAGTTTTTGGATAAACGAACTTGCTCTGAACGTCCTAGACGTTTATGTTGCATTTTGTGGTGGCGATCGATTGACTTCTACACCGGCGCTCGTTTGTCTCTGTCTAACGCCAGCCTGCAGCCCAAATTGTAGTTTGTGTGTTAACCTGTGGAGGCAGTGTCGGGAACTGGATATGAAAGCCCTTGTCGTTTTATTTGAGGTGCTTCCTTTCAATATGGACCATTTTGCTATGTTAGATATTAATCTTCTTGTTTTAAAAATACGGCAACGTAGGGAGAGAAAAAATCGCCGCCGCTACTGCGTTCATCCTCTGACTGCACAACGTCGGGTTAAAGGAAGTTTTTTTGTGCTTTATGAAGAAATGCGAAAATTTCCACGCAAGTTTTTTAATTACTGTCGGATGTCGGTTTCCACTTTTGATTGTCTGCTGCAGCTGGTGCAATGCCACATTGCACGCCGATCAACCAATATGCGACTTGGTGTTAGCCCCGAAGAGAGACTACTTGTCACTTTGAGGTAAGGAAACAGTAGTCGAGTGTGCGCTTACACTGGTGTTATGCACTGAAATGCCCCCCCCGCCATGGATTGCCCCCCCTACATAATCGTTATCAAATATTATATTAGAACATAAATTAATAGGTTCATGGTTTACAAATTACATGAGACAATAAAATAAGATAAGCAATATGAAAATATATATGTTGTATATGAAAAAATATATGTTGTATATATATATCCGGTCCTCCGAAGCGTAAAATAAACGCGCAGAAAACGAACTAGAATCGGTTTCCTTGCGTTCGTTGGGTTTTGAACGGCAAGAAAAAGCTGCGTGCAACGTTTTTTTGATGCCGTATAAACGCGCAGCCGGACAAACGCACGTCAGCAAAGCCCGTGTGAACACTCTCATTGACTCCTACGTGTAGAAAACACTCGGCGCTTGATCCGCGCTCACCGGACGCTACGAACGCAAAAAAAAACGCTCAATTTTAACGCCCGTGTGAACAAGGCCTTAGTGCATCAGGTACTGTGCCATGCAATAATGAACTATTGATAATGTTTAGAATAGGCGCTGCAAGAACATCCATTGCACATTTTACTAGCTTTGCTGGCACTGGATCTAGGGAAAAAGTAGTGGGCTTCATTTGAGAAATTAAAATTAAGACTTCCTGCTCAGTTACAGAATTAAAATTATTAAAGTGCTGATTGCAATGTGAGACAGGGTCTGCTAAGCTAGTATTTGGTTTGTACTGTGATGCTGAGATCTGGGATGTTTTAATTTTAATTTTCTCATTGAAGAAGTTCATAAAGTCTGTACTGCTAATATCTGTTGGTATTTTGCACTGTAGATCTGAATTTCCATTTGTTAATTTTGCCACTGTTCTAAACAGTACCCGAGGATTTTTATTATTGCTATCTATTATTGTAGAATAGTATTCTGAGTGAGCTTTAAAGAGAGCTTTTTTTATATTTTTTAACACTCTCTGTCCATACAATTTGAAAGACATGTAGCTTTGTTGTTCTCAATCTGCGCTGCAGTTTTCGACACTCTAATTTAAGAGCTTGAGTGTTTTCATTAAACCAGGGAGAGTTTCTATGTGCTCTGATCACTTTTGTTTTAAGGGGAGCCACTGCATCCAGAGCATCTCTCAAGGTCACATCATAATGTGATGTTATCCATCCATTCATTATCCAACCCGCTATATCCTAACCACAGGGTCACGGGGATCTGCTGGAGCCAATCTCAACCAACACAGGAGGCAAAGCAGGAAACAAACACCGGGCAGGGCGCCAGCCCACCACAGAATGTGATGTTAGCTGATCTAAATTGTTTTCCGCGTTTACATTTAATGTTAACTGATCTAAATGGTTTTCCACAATTACACTCAACTTACTCAAAGTATCTATAAATTTTGAAGCAGAATTACAATCTAGATGTCGCACTATCTTTGTTTTAATCTATGAGTGCGTTGGCAAGGGCAGGACTAAATCAAATGTATTTAAGTAGTGATCAGAAATAACTTCATTTAATGGACTAATATTTAAATTTTGAATTTTAACTTTGTAAGTTATAATTAAATCTAATGTGTGGTTATGATTATGAGTTGGTCCTTTGACATTCTGACAAAATCCTACTGAATTTAACAAATAAGTAAAACATTTGCTAAAAGTGTCAGTTTCCACATCAATGTGTACATTAAAATCCCCCATCAATACTATGTGATCATAATTTATAGCCAAATTAGATAAAAGGTTACTAAATTCAGTCATGAACAATGAATATGGCCCTGGTGGTCTGTAGAGTAGCACTATAATTGTGTTGAAATCTGTTTTAACATTTAAAATGAATGCCTCAAAGGATGTAAAGTCGCCTACATTTTTAGACGTGATATGCATTTTGTTCCAATGAATTATTCCAAGGCCTCCTCCTCGACCAGAATCTCTAGACTTATGAAAAATATATTTATCCATTTTGAACCTTTTTAAACATGTTTTCACTTTAGCATCAGGAGTTATTGAGTGTAGATTGATGGGCAAAAATGGCAAATTTACCTATTTAAAATTAATTGTACAACACAATAAAGTGTACAAAAAGTGAAGGGTCTGAATACTTTATGAATTCACTTGTACATTTTGTTAATATAATTGCTGAAGTATTACTTTATGTTCATGATGTTGTTTTGTTTATTTATACTTTCTGACATAATGAACTGATTTTGATTAATTTCTTTTGTCCTTATCTTCTTCTCTGTCTATTTGTCTGCTTTTGTTTCTTTTCATCAATAGTTAAGTCATGTCCATAGTAATTGACCTTACTGATATCAATGGCCTGTTTTCTGGGTTGAGGTGGACGCATTGCCTGATCTTCGGCTCTTATAAGTATTTCAGTATTTCAGAAAGCTGCCATTAGAGAACATATATTAAATTTGAATTGCAGGGAAAGGTAATCTAAGGATACAGTAATATTAAAACACCATTCATACTCAAAATAATACCAAGTGGGTCAAAAGTGTGAAAATGGTGAGTGTAATATAAACAAATTCAAAAAAGGAGGCACTGAGAAAAGATGAACACAAAATACTTTCTTTTAATATAATACTTTCAAATATTTCTTTTATGTCTTCAATTTTTTATTCTTTTGTTTGTATTACTAATATTTTTTGCATTTTTCTTTGTAGTTGGTTTCATGTGTGTGGTATGCCTTGTGTTTTGTTGGTGGTCTCCCCATAGGTGAGACCACCTGCTCATCAACACCATGAACTGCACTCAGCCCTGTAAAGGCAAAGTCTTTGCACAGTTCTTAGTGGTTCATTCAAATGCATTAGGCAGTCGGTGAGTTTACTTGTGTCTTCTGCTTGTGCTTTGTGATTTCTGGAATCTGTGACCATTTTTCTCAGTTTTTGCTTCCCCATTGTATTATGTATTAAGAATTTGTTTGTCTGGGATTGCCTTTAGTGGCAACTCCCTTTTATCTTTTGTGCTCCCCTGAGCTTCATGCTATTGTTTTTAAGAATAAATCTTTTTTTTTTATAAAGATTATATGTGGCCCTCTGTATTACTAGATTTTTTGTCACAGAATTTCTCCCTGTAGTGGCTATTTTTGGAACTGTTCACAGTAGCAAAAAAAAATAAAATGAAAAGTCCTGACTATCTATCAGGTCAGATGGCTTTTTCAAGTGTCTACCACAAAGTTTGATGAGAAGTTACACTATTTTGGTGAGGCCTTATAAGACTGGAAAAGGCAGGTGGGTAGAGAACCAGGGCTTAGCATGGTTTTCAGGAGGCTCAAATTCTTTCATTTGGAAAAGAAAAACATGTAAGCTAATGGGCAGCCTTGAGTACCTTCCTACTTGAACCTTTGAAATTGACAAGCGACTAACACAATCCTTTCAAGTATGGAAACCTGTTTTAATATCCCAAAAAATTTTAAATGTTGACTTATTTTTAAAGTTTCAAATCTGAAAGATAAAAATAAAGCAGAATGAATTGATACACAGATCAAATCAGACAATACTCCCCATTAGTGTACTTTAAGTTGTAATAGTGCCAACAAGTCTGTTGCCCAAAACTGGCAAGCAGGGTAAACTAATCAACAAAATGTTTCACTGTTAATTTCTTCAGTTTACTGGTAAATGTCATCCTTGCTTTCATTCTCACATGATGAAATTACCAAGATTTATTGGCTCTGTCTTCACATTTTCTCTCTATTTCACTCTTTGATTATCACTTGTTTAGCACCATCTGCACTTTTCAATTAGCAGCTGTAAGAGGATGACTAGAGGGTAAATTAAAGCTAGATATTTTACCACTATTCAAACTAATAAAAACAACTGAACCTCTTCAAAAGAATGCACCATTTAAAATAATGCTCCGGCATTTAAAATAGGCCAGCTTGCTTTTCCCTCATAAATGCCACTGAGAACAAACAGGGTGCCTTATGCTTAGAGCAGAAAATAGACAGTGGAGGGCTGGGATGTCCGTGTACAACAAGGAATATGCCATACAAAATCAATTACATAAATTAAATATAAATAAATGTATTGTGAAAGGTTCAAATAAATAAATAAAAATGCAATTGCATGTGAGCACAAATTCAATTCAATTCAATTGAGTTTATTTTTGTATAGCACTCTTCAATGAGTAGAGGCACTGATGGCTATGACAAGTTACATTTTAAAAATTAGTACACAGGTTTTCTTAAACGCAGAGGAAACAAAGTAGTCAGAAACTGATTCACATAAATAGAAACCAACAATATTTGTTAAACTATGGCCAGTTAACAATGGGAGAGAGGAATACAAAACAAAAACTTCACTCAACAGCATCTATGGTGAAAATACACCTCTGGGGGTCCACAGTCAGAACAGGCAAAGTCACACACAGTCACAGTACTGGAGACCTCGGCCCACTAGCCATTCACCCCTTCTTGGCCATTCTACAGGAGAGCCTGAGCAAAGCCATCCAATCCTAATAACAGAAACTTAATAAATTTAACAAATGAAAGGAGACCATTCAGTTCCATCAAGCCTATTTGTTTAGCCAATGCCTATGCTGTCTTAATATCTCAACCAGATAGTTTTTAAATGTTGTCAAGGTTTCTGCTTCAACTCCATGCGTCAGTAGTTTGTTTCAGAGTCTCACAGCTAGTGATTCCTGGCGTCAGTCCTAAATGCACTTCCCTTTAATTTCCACAGATGTTCTTGAGTATGTGAGTCACCATTAAGTTGAAAGAATGTTGCTGAATCTACTTTATCCACGTCTTTGAAGATTTTAAAGACCAGGATTAGGTCCCTAAACAGTTTCCTCTGCTTGAGACTAAACAGGCTTAATTCTCTTAGTCTATCACAGTACATCATGTCCTTTAGTCCTGGGATGCACTTGGTTGCACAGCTTCAAGTGCTGCTATGGCTTTCTTGTACACTGGTGACCAGAACTGCACATAATGGTCCAGCTGCAGTCTCACTACTGCATTAAACAGCTTGAGTATAACATCTCTTGACTTAAACTCAACCATTTTTATGATATAACTTAACATTTTATTTGCTTTTTTAATTGTTTTTGCACTTTGCTTAGGTGATGAAAACATTGTTTCAACACAAACCCCTAAATCCTTTTCAGTTTGGTTCCTGTTTGACAGTGTCTCCCATCTTGCATTTATAATTGATGTTTCTTTTGCCCACATGTAGCACTTTGCATTTTTCTACATTAAACTGCATTTTCTAGGTATTTGCCCAGTTCTGAAGGTTTTCCAGATCTTTTTGAATTCTTCTTGCTGCCTCCTTCAGTGTCTGCCATTCCCCCAATTTTAGTATCATCTGCAAAATTCTCAAGTTTACTATATATAGCAGAATTAATAGGCTATAAATCAGAAAAGGTAATAGATAGATAGATAGATAGATAGATAGATAGATAGATAGATAGATA
>JANRMT010062853.1:310645-347907 GCA_026402145.1 Polypterus bichir lapradei | reverse complement strand
ATAGATAGATAGATAGATAGATAGATAGATAGATAGATAGATAGATAGATAGATAGATAGATAGATAGATAGATACTTTATTAATCCCAGGGGGAAATTCATCCAGCAATGGTCCAAGGACAGACCCGTGACGGATTCCGCTCCGCACTTATCTGTATTCTTTGGCTGCTGCTGCTTAAACAGTTTTAGATTCAGTTCTGTAGGTTACTTCTGATGCCTACAGCTTCTAGTTTCAGTTGAGGGACCACATCAAATGCTTTTTGAAAATCTAAGTAAAGTATGCTGTATGCTTTGTTTTTTGTCAACTATTATGGTTGCTTCTTCAAAGTAATCAAAATGATTGGTTTAGCAGGACCTCCATCTTTTTCCATATGATGATTCCAAGGCTTCCAGTATAAATAATTATATGTGTCATAAAATATGTTGGTGCTGATTATCTCTTTATGTGTTTGTTTATTTATTTATTTCTTCATTAATTTATTTTAATGGCACAACACGTAACATGAAAAATGCCATGAAATTAAAACTGTCATTTTCACCTATCGTGAGTCGTTAGTTTGGGCTTTTGTGAGTGCTGTGTATTGATTGATGAATCATCGGTAGAGGAGACATTCACACTTGCAGATTTGCACTTGCCTATGAGCCACAGGACTCCCAAAGCAAGAAAAGGGGTGTGCTCAAAGTTATGACTGTGTATTTCTGCATCAAACATGAATGCAAGAGTCTGAACTCCAGCCTGAGGAAGAACCCTGATTAAAATACAACACTCAGGGTTTTTTAATATATAGGTTTGAGAATCATATAATTATTCACTCATTCATTTTTAAACATGCCTAACCAAATTTAGAATCATGGGGATCCAAGGCCTTTCCCAACAGCACTGGGCACAAGGTAGGCAGAACACATTGTGATTACACAGCACATTCCTACTCACTCATACTAGGAAAACTCAGGATTTATAAACTGGCCAACTTGCATGTGTTTAGGATGTGGGAGAACCCACTCTGCCATGGGGAGAACATGTAAATGCAGCATTGGCAGCGACTCACTTGAATTCAAATCTTCTAAAGCTACTGTAGAGGCAGGCCTTATGACCACTGCTACCGAATTTTCTGTCAGTTAATTTTTATGAATTATTCAATTTGCAAATAGTAATATATGGCCCAAGATACATTTTTGAATAAACTATACACTTTAGTCAGAATTTGGTTAGGCAGACTTCTAAGCATTGTGTTTAACTGAAAAGGAGAGAACAATTGGGCAAAGAAGTAGACAAAGCCAAACTCCCCTTCTTTGTGAAAGAAATTGTTACTGGTTACAACACGTACCATCAATGATTCAGATTTTGAATTTTTATTTTTCTCTGAGTGCCAATTTTGAATTAGGTAATGCAGGCCTGTTGTTTTTTAACCATTTTTGCATCTGCACAGAGTACTGTACAACCTGCTATAAAAGAAATAAGCGTCATTAGAGTCTCTAAAGAAACCATGTTTACTAAGGCCGTGCCTAAAAACATTACAAATAGGCACTCAGGGTACTCTGCCTTTCTGTATAAACACCTGGAAGCCATCCTTGAAAGGATTTGATGATACTTTTAAAAGGACACTCGTGATTGTTGAGAAAACTCAGCTTAAAAATATCCAATTTTCTGTTTCATTTTGTTATCACTTAGATTTAACAGCAATCATGCTTCGCAAAAAAAAAAAAAGGTAGGTTTGACAGATGCTAATGACAAGACCTAATGCTGGCAGGCGAACTTTTTTAAAAGCACTAAAATGGCAGAAAGCTATTAATAAACGCTGATATGGATTTGCGTCTAAAAAGACTCCGAAGAACATACAGAATTTAATGTAAATGAGGTCACTGCAGGAAAAGTGCTGGGGAAAAGAAAACTTTACAAACAATCCCCTTGGTCATTAATTAAGAAGCTAGTTAGAAAGTTTGTGCTGACATTATGTAATTTAGAATCTTAAATAAACATAGTTGGTAAAAAGAGAAGAAAATAGAAGATACATTGCTCTTCATTTATAATCCAGGAATGCCACTAGAAGAATGTATGCATTTGGTGGGCATTTTCAAAAAATAAAGTTTCCTCTGCCCTTTGGGCGAGCACGGTGAACTTCACATAGTACAGAAAAGAAGCATTGCTCGTTTCTCTGTGTTTCTCTTTTTGGAATGAGTGGGACATTCATCTGCACACCTACGCTGCTTGTTTCTGTTGGCCTGCATGGGACTTTTCAAGGTCTGCAAATTCACCCACGGGCACTCAGTAGAGGTCGAAGAGATGCAGCTTCAGGAAATTCCTCCAAGGTACCGAAGCACAGCCATCCATACAATCACCCATTACTTATCAACACACAGCTAATTAATCGGGGAGAGTTGAGGGAGACGTGCTCCAGAACTCAGCCCACTAATGCTTCAGTGCTTCATCTTCCCCAATGTTGTTTCTGAGGAACATGAAACTTTTTTTATTACACTGACCTACTTTATTTTTGCTCTGCAAATCACTTATGGCAGTACTTGAATAACAATCATAGGCTGCTATAAAATATAGCTATATTCTATATTGGGAAAAGCTGTAAATCACAGTTAAATTAATGAGTGCTTTAGAAAAATAGATTTAGGGTAACAGAACATATCCAGTAAAGATTCAAAATAATCAACAAGGAAATGAAGGTATATTCTTTATTTAACAAAGACACACCTATTAATGAGCTCATTAGGAAATGTAATCTTCAGCAATTCATTGGCTCCTTTATGATATTAGCAGTTAAAATCTCTTTTATAGTAGAATAAAAAATAAAATGCATTAGTTCACTGATAAAGTGAAGCTGTATGAAATTTGGTTTGTTTTATTATTATTATTATTTAGATCATAGTTTTCTTATCATTAAGCACTACACAATATTGCTGTAGTATTAATTTTCACTGTCCGACATTCATTCTGCCACCCCACTCCCTCAGATGAATAACATATATGATATATACTGTGATGATGCCATTCTACCAGGGAAACGCAGAGCTCCAAACGCTCAATGCCGTGTCAAAATACTTATATCGTGAAACGTGCTTAATCCATCTTACCAGTCCGAAAATTCAACTCGTCTCGCAAGTCTTTAATGGAAACACAGATGTGGAAAAAATATGCAGACCCATGGATAATGATAAGGTGCTAGCTATCAACAGAGTGTTAAGAATTAGGGTACCTTGTTAGAAATTTTTGTTGCTTAAGATATACTTTTTTATATACCGGTTATGGATATTTTGAACAGTTACATCTTAATGAATATAACTACTATATATTCTGTGTGCATTGATCTCCCAGCTTTTGTCTTTTTCTGTTTGATCATACATCTGCTAGGGCCTCATGTATAAAGGCGTGCGTAGAATTCTCACTATAACATGGTGTACAGACAAAAACAGAACTGTGTGTACACACAAAAAAATCCAGATACATAAATCTGTCCATACGCCAGCTTCCACTTTCTTCTGCTACATAAATCTCGGTCAACATGAAATGTAACGCACATGCACGTGACTGCCACCCCACCCTGACTCATCCCAGAATTACGCCTCTTTGAATATGCAAATCAATATAAATAGCCCCTTATATTCAGCATTTTGTGAAATGACAATGGCAAAAGCATGGGGGGAAAAAATAAAAATTTCAGTGACTACCAAGTGGAGGCAAGGAAAAACATCCTATTTGTTAATTTAAGCAGTGGTATAAACAATAAAAGGAAGTTGATCGAGTGACAGAGTGGCAGAGAAACTCGAAAGTTCAAGTTCAGGAAGTCACACGGTGCCCAAAAAAGAAAAAGAAGTTGTCAGATAACAAAGTCGCCATAAAAAGGCGAGCCGTAGCCCACGGTCTAAGTGTCATATGGAAGCGTATTAAGGTCCTGAGAAAAGAAAAATGTCAAAATGTTAACTTTAATCTCGAAATGTCCACTTTAAACATGTAGTTTATTTTGTCATTAAAGTAGAACGTCATAAACTTCATCTTAAAATCTAGCTAAAGTAGCATGTTAAATGCTTCATATTGTATGTGTTTTTCTATGTACTCTATGTGTGTGAATCACTATATGCTTCTTAAATGGGCTTTCTCTCCCTCTGACAGGACACAAAATACGTTACATGCATGTTATTAAAGCTCTCTGAACAATTTAAATACTAAGATGTATACTTGATAATATTTTCATGATGGTAGGAATTAAAGCATCTATAAAATAAGGGGGCACATTGGTGCAGTGGTAGCGACAAGCTGGAGCCCCGTCCAGAGATTGGAAGGCATCTAGAGCTCCTCACGCCGAAGCAGAACATGCAGATTTGGGGTCATGATTCTCTCCTGGAAAGGGGTGGGATGTTCTCTAAAGGTGTAAAGAGGTGAAGTTGCTTCAAGTAGAGAAGTATTTTTGGGGTTATTTTGAATTGCTAGGGCACAGGTGATGAAGGGTTTGAGCTACAAATTAGAGTAGTGGAAACAGTTTGTTAGACATTATTTTGGACTGTGATAGTAACACAGGAACTAAGTCCTCAGAAGAAGCTTTCTATTTACCAGCCAATCTATATCCCTAAAATATAATTACAAGTTGGGGGCAGTGACCGAAAGAATAGGATCACAAATACAAGGAATCTGCATACTGGACTTTATCTCTGGGACAGAGAGAAAAGCTCAGCAATATGGAAGGATTTGAATGGAAAGTTACTACTTCTCTGAATTGACAGGTTCGAAGTTTGGTGGTTACTGTATGTAGTTAGGGTACCTGCCATGGGAGGTATACTAGGCACAACCCAAAGGGAAAAGACCAAGGCCAAGCCCAGGACAAGCTAGAGTGATTACAATTATTGCTAAGGCTGGGAGTTTCAGTGATTTGCCCAAAAAGGAGGTAGAAGACGTTGTGGGAGATACAAAGTGCTAGGTTCTCCAGCTTGGCTGGTGGCCACCACAGTCTTCATTAGGGCATAGCAGACTGAAAGTAAAGAAAATATCCTTGTTGTGCAAGTGTATGTGCAAAGCAACAAATGAGATGATTGCTGTCTTGTGCCCTTTGCTGCTGAGATGTGGCCAGGCTCTCTAAGACCCTGAAAATCAGCTAAGAAAAAATGAGGGAAAGAAATATGAATTGCATATATCAGTATCCTATAGGGACAACACAGGCAGAATTTGATTAAAACTCTAGTAGTTATCTGCTACATAAAAGGTATTTAAGACAGTTAATGGCTTGCTTAATTTAAAGATACAATTAATTTATATTATGTGTCTTGAATAGGGCTCACACAAGAAATAAAAACAGAAGAAGTAGCAGAAGCATTTTTTTAAACCCTCCAAAAATCTGTGCCCTCAATTGTGATATGATAAGGTCATCATTTCCAGCCTCTCCAACATGCTGCTTTGCATTATGGGATGGCAACATGAAACTATTTGTTCTCCAAACACAATTAACAAGGTTTCTGCTGCAGATCGATACTGCCATTTGCATAGCATATTGATCTAGAGATCTTATAATCACAAAATGTTAATTGCGCCAATTAATTCTCAATCTGTTTGTACCCTCCTCAGCTGGCCTAGAGCTCTGAAGGTTACGGTGAAAATGAACTGCTCTTTGAAATTCCTCCAGGGAAGGTTTCTTAAGACAACACCACTTTCAAAAAGAAATTGCATTTAATTATTGTCTTAATGCAAACTATTATTCCAAATGGGAAAATATTGGAGTAAAGGTATATGTATTCAGATATTATGTTCTGCCATTTCAATTTCTCAAAATGAAGGAGTTTGACCTGCAAAATTATGGTTCAATTATTACAGTCATATATGAATTCAATTGAATTTTGCAGTGTTTTTGGTCCATAATATTGCTCATCTTAAATTATCATGCACCACTTTTCAGGACTTCAAAATATCTCTGTTTTATAAATGGAAAAATGTTGAACAGTTTCAAATAGGTGCCTGATATAAAAGCAGATGTTAAGATATCACTTTTTCATTTATATTGCTATTTTCTGTATAGCACTAATCTTTATTTGGCAGGGTAATTTTTTTTGCAGTACTCACCCTCTGAGTGATTACCATTAGGTTAAAAAGCGTGTTATCTATTCATACACTTAGACAAGGTGACACTGACTAGGGGAGAGAGAAGCAGATAGCAACCCTTTTCAAAGCCTAAAGAAGTGTTATCCACTTGACATGTGATGGATTGCAGGGATTGGGCCTTTACCAATGGACATGTCTAGTCATTGTGTCTACGGACTAATGAGGTGCTTAATCCTTTGACTAACTTCATCACTGTTTGTACCTATACAAATAAGATATGAGGTAAAATACAAGAACATTTTAATATTGAACAGAGATAGTGCACATAGATACATTAATGCAGATGCTTCCACCTTTACAAATACCTTTGTGTATTTTTATACATTTTGCTATTTAGAGTTTAAACCAAAACCATGCAAAGTTTTCTCTTTATTAGTATCCGTGACTTTCTAAAACGTGAAAATGGTGCAAATAAAAGGAGGCCTACACTACGGAATAGTACAAATGTATAAAAACCAACAGGATATCATCATACTTGTAAACATTTATTCTTTGAACCCACTTAAGCTAATTTTAAGGTGTCAAGGTCCAGAGCCCACAATACCTAGTAAAGCTTATTTTATATACTTTCCTTCAAAGTAAATATTACATATTATAGAGTATGCATCATAGTCAGGGCCGGATTTTCCTATAGGCTAACTAGGCTTCAGCCTAGGGCCTCAAGATCAAGAGGGGCCTACATTCAAATTGTTAGCAATTTGAACAAACTTAAAAATGGGAGGTGAACGGGCCGAATAAGTGGAATAGCCTAGGGCCTCTTTTCATCTAAATCCGGCCCTGATCATAGTGCATGCAAATTTTTTGTAAACAGTGTATTAGCCAAGCAAACAAAGACAAGCATAAAAAAGAAGGAAATATGTACAGTGCCTGCCATAATGTTTGGGACAGACACATTTTCATTGATTTACTCCTCTACTCCACAGTTGAAAATTACAAATCAAACAATTCAGATGTGATTAAAGTGCACATTGCAGACTTTCATTTAAGGGGATTTGTACACATTTCGGTCAATGATAACACTTTTTTTACATGGTCCCCTCAAAATATTTGGGTCATAGCAATGGCCAGTATGTTAAAGCAGTCATATTTAGTACTTTGTCACACATTTTTTGCATGCAATGAGTACTTGATGTCAGCGATTCATAGACATTATCAGGTGGTGAGGAGCTCCTCTGATGATGCTCTAGCCTCTAATGCAGTAAGCGTCAGTTCTTGCTTGTTTTGGGGGCATGTCCCCATAGGTTTTCTCTTCAGCATGTGGAAGGCTTGCTCAGTTACATTTAATTTGGGGGACTGAATTTTCCATTTTTTTAGCCTTGAAAAAGTCTTCAGTTGCCTTAACAACATGTTTAGGATCTTTACCTTGTTGTACAATGAGGCGCCGTCCAATGAATTTGGAGGCATTTACCTGAACTTAAGCAGATGTTTCTATACACCTCAGAATTCACTGTGTGACTATCGTCAGCAGTTCCATCGTCAATGAAGATAAGTGTGCCAGTACCTGTGGCAGATATACATGGCGAAGCCATAACACCCCACCACCATGTTTAACAGATGAGGTGGCATGCTTTGGATCTTATTCGGGTCCTTTTCATCTCCAAACTTTACTCTCGCTATCACTCTGATACAAGCTCATTTTTGTCTCTTTGAAGTATTTTTTCACAAACTATAATGTGGCCATCTTGTTTATTTGGCAAACTAGTGGTTTTCATTTTGTGGTTTTGGCCTCTGTGTTTCTTATCATAAAGAGTACTGAGGATAGTTGTCTCTGACACATTCACACCTGCCTCCTCTGATCTGTTGGATGGGCTTTTGGGGCTTTACTATAGCGAGGATTCTTCCATCATCAACAGTCAAAGTCTTCCTTGGCCTACCAGTCCCTTTGTGGTTACTAAGCTCACCAGTGCGCTCTCTCTTCTTAATGATTTTCCAGACAGTTGACTTAGGTAATCGTAAGGTTTTACTGTTGTCGCTAATGGTTTTATTCTTCTTTTCTCGGTCTAATAATGGCTTCTTTAACCTTTATTGGTGTAGTTCTTATTTTTTTATTGTACAATAGCAACCACAGACTCCAAAGGGTAGAAGCAAATCGAGGTATCTTATGAAGCAATGAAACACACCTGAGGAATCACAAACACCTGTGATGCCAATCATCAGAAATATTATGGTGCCCAGAAATGGGGGGGGGGGGCCCCCCTGTGTATAAAAAGTGTTGCCATTTCTACAAGGTGTGACCGAAATGTATGTAAATCCCTTTAAATGAAAGTCTTCAATGTGCACTTTAATCACATCTGAATTGTTTGATTTGTAATTTTAAACTGTGGAGCACAGAGGTAAATCAAGGAAAAATGTGTCTTTGTCCCAAAAATTAAGCACTGTATATGTTGTTGAATATTTAGGAAGAATGTCAAAATTTAGATCAGTGGAAAGTAAGATAAAATGCTTCTTCAATAGTCACAGATGTTCACTTTATTTCAGGATTGTTCATACTTGTTTAAATACTACACCAATTTTAAAAAGTATGGATTAGACAAAGTTTCATAAACTCTACAGTCCAGAATGCACTCAAATGTTATGGTAGCTAATATTTCTTACTATCAGTGCTTAATTTGTGCCAGACCAGATCAAAGGTCAGTTCCTGTACCTCTTCCTTCTGTGATCAGGAAACTTAAAATGTGCTCCAGGACCCAAAACTATTCCTAATTTGGGATGACCATAAGAAATGTAATGATTTAATTAAAATGTGTGCTTTAATTTAAATGTTTAAAGTCTAAATATTCTCGATTGTGATAGAAATTTGTTATTTTTCACCCTTTGATAGAGGTCCATAGAGGGCTAGATCTCTAGTAAAGAATCAAAAGTCAAACATAACATTTCATTCAAAATCACTGACCTTGAAATAGTCTAAAATGATACCCCATATGCTTATGTTTGAAATGTGTCATCCTTAACCTTAAAAGACTAGGACCACTGGTAAAGAATTGAACATCAAAAATATGATCATCTTTGTGATCAGCGACGTTGAAAGAGACCTGTATTGCCTATATTACTGATCCCTACTTTTTTGAACTTCAAGTCCTTCCAATCATTTTTGACGAAGACACCTATTTGTATACTCTTTATCATAAAGATGTAATTTCCTGCATACTATAGGATCCAAAATGGCCTCAAAATTAGGATTGTTTTAAGTGTAGAGGGACAAAAATAGAGGCTAACCACAAAAACATTGATGTCTGCCATAACTTGACATCAAGACGAGTTGAATGGTACATCATATGTGTGGGATTTTCTCATACTGGTGTGTCAGGAGGTGCTGCACAAAAAAAAAATGAAATGATTTTTAAATAATTCTTCAGAACACAATTTTTAACATTTTTTAAATAATGTTTAAATTAACAAAGTTTGTTACACAGACTTTATTTAAACTTTATAAAAATGGTCTAGGTAACAGTTATGCCTGTCTGTTTTTTACAGTATATGGCAAAAAAAGTGCACTAAGCCACACAAATTGAAATAAACTTCCTCTGCCTTACTCTAAAACCGCCATCTTAACCTCACCCAGTCAGTTCTGTTCTGGACTCCAATTTGTACCCAACTGTACAACCAATTTAACGTTTTGTAGCCAGGTGTAGATTCTGGCATGGAGGTTGAGAGATAAAAGGATCAAGAGCGAGGCAATGGGGACAAAGACACATTAAGACAAGGTAAAGGACAGTGAAAAATTCCAATGCAAGTGTGCTGCACATTGTGTGGTGTCACGCATGAGCGTATGGGAGGCAGCTAATGGGCTTGAATGAGGGTAATTCCATGCCAGACCAAGGGGTGGCGAGGTGCACTAATTATTTCTCTCTTTCCACTGCAGACCAATTATGGGAAATATCACCTGGCCTCAATGATGTCACATCCGGTCATGATCCCAATGATGTCACTTCCGGTCTCCGGGGAAAAGCCACTTCCGGTCAGGACCCCGATGATGTCACTTTCGGCCATGAACCCAATGATGTCACTTCTGGTCCCAAAGACGCTACTTCCGGTCCTGGTCACGATTACCTCACTTCCTCTGCCTTACTTTAAAAATGTCATCTTAACCTCAACCAGTCAGTTCTGTTTTGGACTCCAATCTGTACACAACTGTACAACCAAGTTAACGTTTTTGCAGCCAGGTTCAAGTATACGGGATGCTTCTCCAAACCTTTTTGTGGCTCTTTGTCTTTTCTTTGACAGTGGAACAATTTAAGATTGCAAGATAGTCAAGTAAAATACTAATATACACATGCAAGTACCCATGTAAACAGTACTGATTGTATGTATTCATTAGGTGAATGATGTAATTCAACATTAACAATGCTGTACTCCAGTGCCTAAATTACCTTTGCCAGTGCAGGCTTCCACTCTTGGTCGGTCCCTATGAGCTCCAGCACTTCATATTTTATACTGCTCACTATTTACTTTCCAGTGAAGTGTACCTTATATAAAGAGATACGTCTCAAATGTTTAAAATGATTCTTACTTCAATGTGAAATGGGATAAGAGGTTTTAACATTGCAGTATTTAGTTTAATGTACCAATAACAGAGAGGTTCTTGGAGCGGCACTCACCAAGTGACAGTATGGATTAAAGAGAGTGAGACCATGGGGGCATAGCACAGTGAGCAAAGTGTTTCTATTGATGATAAATGTGGTGAATAGGACCAAGTCACTATTTTTGTAAGTGAGACTGCACAACAGCAACCTTTCTGTCTCATGTTTTTATGATATTAGAGGCATGAGGTGTAGAGATAGTAAGTGTTGCTGGATAGACCTTTAGCTGTTGGCTGTATCGTCATGAATGTTGGCCCTTGCTCCAGAAGTAATTCCAAGACAAAATTCCAAGACCGAAGAATGAATTTATATATTAACAAAAACTCTATTTACTGATTAAAGAATTGAGTGGGACAGGATTGGTATGATAGACCACAAACTGGAAACTTTAAATACTCAACAGTTAAAATCATCTGGAGAGAACTTGTATGGGAAGAGCAAATCGAAATTCACACCCGGGACACAGCAAAATCTGAAAAAAAATCTGGAAATCTGAAATGACACGTTTTAATATTTTGTTTTGTTTTGGCCTTTAGACAAAGAATATTCACAACTACCTGCCTACTGATAAGATCTATCACATCAAAAAATGAATGCATGTTACTGACAAGAATGCAATTGGTTTTATAGAAACCAGTACAAAGCTAACAATGTATGATACCGACCTCCTAAAGGAACGTGAACAAAAAAAAAAACAGACTTACAGTATTTCAAATGCACTTGATAAAGTTTTGCTTGCTTTCAAGATCTTTTCACGTGTGCATGAGACCTCTTTTGTGTGCGTGTCTTCAATGTTGCCCTAACTCTTTTGGAAGAACAAGCTCAGAATTAATTTCAAATGACTTTCGGAAATGAAGTACCGATGTTGTGTAGCAAGCATATAATTGATGCCTTTATGGGAAAGACCCAGCTTAAAATATAGGCCTATGAATTCCATGTCATCTTTCCAATAGGCTATGCAATGAAACAATTAAAGCTGCAGAAGCAGAACAGGTCTACTGGAAATATATGGAAATAGTGTATCCCAGAAAATGCTATCATTTGTGTAAGTCAAAAGACCTTGTAAGCACATAAAACTTTCTCTTGTTTTTTTGCTCATGTCACTTTAGGGGCTCCATACTATGACATCATGAAGGTATTAATAAGAAGAAAATGAACATTCAATAAAAAATTAATTACAGGAAACAAAACAAAAAAAAATATCCCAAACACATGAAAATTATATTAAGCAACTAAAAGTCCAGGCAGCCAGTAATTAAAACCTTGAAGTGATTTATACCTAGCAGTAACCCAACATGTTTACAATATTGTGACAAGCATGGACATAAATATAAAAATACATTTTGTGGTGGACCAACATGTCCTGGAGAAGCACTTGAGTTTAGGCAGCAAACAGAGACCATAATGAAAAATCTAACCCTAACACTACCATGAAAATGAGGGTAAACTGTAGTCTTGTTTTGACCTGAGATGAGCTATTGCCACCCACCACCCACAAACACAAAATATACAAGTCCAACAATGGGACAAAAGTGCAAAGGCACATGTAAAACAGGACCAGGTACATAGCTAACAAATACAGTCTGGATTTTTCAAAACGTTCCTGAGAACTATGGATGCTGTCACACACCAATTCCACTCTGGACCAGGAGGTGGCAGAGTACACTACTCCTTTCTTTTTTATCATTGCTGACCAAACACGGGAAATTCTGCCTGAGCCCAGTGACAGCACTTAACGGTTCTGGCCTGATGATGTCACTTCCGACTAGGGAATCCATTCCCGGGCTCCCGATTACTGGGAACCTGGGATTCCTGGACATTTTTCATTCCTGCATTCCCAGGAATGAAACTGCTGTAATTTCCGGAAAACCGGGAACGGCCAAGCTCGCATATAAAGCTTGTAAAAGTGTAAAAATTGATCAAGAAATAACAGAGTTATAGTTGAAAATAATTAAGTGGCATGGTTTTTTGGCCCACGGTGTAGTGTGCTGCTTATTAATTAAGTCAACAGCAGACCAGCAGCAGTCAGTCTCCCAGCTTAGTGAACTGGGAGGAGTCCACACTCTGCAGCTCACAAATGCCGGGACGGAGCAGACTTCATTGACGTCTGTCAGACAACAGCTTTTAACAGCAACTTGAAATTTCAATGCGTCAGTCTGTTGCATCCGCATTATCTGTGCCAAGAATTTTGCCATCACAGAATGATGACAAGAAACTGCATGCATCAGTAAAAGCTGAAATGGCGGTGTTTCAGGGCAATAGCAAGCACGGGCATTATTTACAATAAGCGTATCAGTATCTGATGACTGTGTCGCCTACTTCAGTGGAGGCAGAGTGTGCTTTCTCAGCGGCTGGCTTACTCTGCACGAATGTGCACTCTCGCCTGGACAACCACACGCTGCACACGTTGTGCTTTCTACCTTCTTATTACCGCAACTAACTAGATACATGTACTTATATGACAGCATGAACTGCTTGTAGATAAGGTTAGTCTTTCATTGGTGACAACATTAGTTTTGTTAAAAAATAAGTGTTGGTCGTTTTAAAACCGTTCACATTTGAGATGCTTGTGCATTGTGCCATCCCTGGGAGCCCGGGATTCCCGGGAATGATATGCGTGATTCCCGAATTCCCGGGAATTGATAAACCCGTCTGGGAATGGATTCCCTACTTCTGGCTCCGATGCATCACTTCCAGTTCCTGACCTGATGATATCACTTCCAGTTCCGGGCCTAATGTTATCATTTCCCCAAACCAACTTTAAAAACTCTTATATTCCTTCTTCCTATCAGTTCTGTGTTGTCTGTAAAGATTCTATGTTCATATTTTTGCTTTTTCAGTATACGGAGTGACTGCTCCAAACCTTTTTTTGGTGTCAAGGCATTTCTTTTCACAATGGTCATTATTTATTTTTTTCCATGCTACTCTTCATGCTGTATTTAGTATTCTGCACTTGAGTAAAATACGTAATTTGGCCAGGATGTCAAAACTTTACCTAGGAACCGTTCTTATGTATATATATATTACATTTAAACGACATTGCAGAGGAGAATAAAAAAGGCAAGGATAAAGAACTTGCATAAAATGCATATACATGAGCTCAATTGTTGAATGAAGTTGACGTGAAGTTTCAGCCGATATTCAGAAGGAACTGTTGCATTTTCAATGCTGTCATATCCTGTGAAATTATTTTTTGTTTAGCCTAATCCTGATCTGCACATTATAGTACATTTCACTTGCTATTTAATCCTTACAGACATACTTTACTAGCCATGTTAATAAAGTTTGCATAAAGTTTATTATATTCATTACTTTAAATACAATGTTTATATTGTATTAAATCTGTTTTCTCTGAGAATGAAAACTTAGAGCGTTGAAGAGGACAGAGGAGCTTCTGACAAAAACATCACACAGTATTACAGAAGATGGGAACTTCACAGGCAAGCAAACAGAGTGGTACAAAAAAGTAAGACAAATCTCCTATGAAGCTTCAGTTCCTGCATCTTTTAAGTTTATTTTCTTGTACTTTCCTTCTGCAAACCATTCAATCTTACAGTAGTTTCTTTTCTGGAAGTCAGCAAGCTGCACTGAGCTGTATAAATGACGATGTAACGCCCAGCTAAGCTTGGCTAAAATTGTCAGCAATCAATCAGAGTCATTTATTGTTTTAATTACAGATACACTTCAGTGGTTAAGAACTACAGTAAAATGAAACAAAAGCCAAAGGTCACTGTTGCCTGCCATGGACTGGGGTTCCCTACCCCAGCTATAAGATAAATCAAATCTTAAAACCAGACAGGTCTTTTGATGAAGTGGTTTGACATGCTACAATACCGCACTGCTTTTGCACCTCAGAAATACTGTGTGGGTATGAATAAAACAGGTAACTCTGCATCCTATAAGCTTTTAGAATAGTTTCGAACTATCTACTTCATAAAACGTGGAGGAAAAACAGTTTGATTTCCACTAATTGGTCTGATTTGATTCAGAATTACTGTTGTAGATGAAATAAGACGATGAAGAAATTGTTAAAAGAATACTCCTCTAAAATTTCTTTTAATATGTTATTTATCGTGGAGAATGCAGATAAAACAAGGTGGAGTGGTGGCTCTGAGGCTAGGGATCTGCACTGGCAATCGGAAGGTTGCTGGTTCAAATCCCGTAAATGCCAAAAGGGACTCTGCTCTGTTGGGCCCTTGAGTAAGGCCCTTAACCTGCAATTGCTGAGCGCTTTGAGTTGTGAGAAAAGCACTATATAAATGCAAAGAATTGTTATTATTATTATAACAAGTCAGTAGTGACCAATTCTGTGCAACAGCAAATGATATGAAAAATGGGGGAAAAAATCTCACATTACACTTGAAATTTTGTGGAAATTTTTCATATTGTTTTCCGTTGTACAGCACTGGTCTCCATTAGATTTTTTATCTCAATTCTCCATGAAAACCTAACTTTCACAATTTTTCTCTATCATCACTACAAAACATACGGGGTAAATAATACATAAAAATAATAATTTTTGATTGGAATATTCCTCGAAGGAAGTGGGACTTCATATAGAAGACCCCATTTACAGTATAAGCCAGAAGTCTAAAAGATCACAAAGGGTAAAACGAAAGAAGGCAGAAAATCTTAGAACACAGAGAGATCCTTTGTATCGGCTTGTTGTCTTTTAAATGGCTTATCCAAACATACTACTAAACATGTTCCTGTTTAGATTCATTAGATCAATACAGCTTCACCAAAAACTCTTTTAAATAATGCTGCACAAATATTTATTGTAGGCAAATATATGGAGTTTTGTACACCACAGTCCCTTATTGGATATTCAGTCTATCCATTCATTTTCATATACTTCTGTGTCACTGGGAGGATGAAGCATATCCACACAGCATTGGGTGGAAGGCAGTAACTTGCTGGACTTGTTGAGATGAAACCTGCTGCCTCATCCAATTGATCCTCACAATTACAAAGAAGATTAATACTCTCTAATCTATTGATTTTCTCCTGGACTCTATGAACACAGCTAAGTGACCAGGACTATGCAGTTGACATAGTCCTTCTCACACACATCAGCCAGATTAGGACTGAATATCAGCAAGAAGAAGACCAAGTTCATGGGAATCAACACTAACACTTATAACACACTGAGAGCAGAAGGTGACACCCTTGAAGAAGTTAACTTTGTTACACACCTGGGGAGCACAGTGGGTGAGCAGGGATGTACAGACAGGGATGTAACCATTGGAGAAGACAAGGGTGGCTTTTATGTCACTGAAAAATATTTGGTCTTCCAGATAAATACAAACAACAACAAATCTGAGGGACTTCAGTTCTAACATTGAAGCAGTTTTGTTGTATGCCGCAGAAACATGAAGTGTAACCAAATGGACACAACAGAGAATTTAAACTTTCATCAACAGTTGCTTGTGAAGGACCTTCAACATATGAAATGGACACCTCTAGAAAAGACCAACACAATTGCCAGTCACCAAGAAAATCCAGAGGAGAAAGTGGAACTGGATTGGACATTCCTTTCGGAAAACCTGCTTTCAACATTCCCAGCAAGCTCTGACCTGGAACCCTCAGGGGAAAAAGGCAGAGAGGCAGACCACGAAATACCTGAAAGCAAGACAGAGAAGCAGAACTAAAGGAGTCTAGCACCAGCTGGAAAGAGATGGAAGCTTTCTGGACAGGTGTCACTGATGGCTTATGCTTCACACAGAGCCAGGGCCTAAAGTAAGTACTAACTAATTTGTTGACTTCCATCTTGAAACGTATGTAAAAATCAGTGGCATTTTCCTTTTAACGTAACACATAAAATAAGGCTTTCTAGATCAGTGAGCAAAATATCTTAATTTAGTCTATTTTAAATTTAAGATAAATAATTACACTTGTGAAAGAGCTAAAATAAAGAGTATGTTATTTATATAACACTTTACTCTAGACTCTCTGTAAATTTCTAGAAATTCTCTTTCTTTAATCTGTTCTTCCTTGAATGTTCAGTGGTGTGGATCAATGGGTCGTCTGGCTCCAAAGAAAAGTTAGGAGCTGGTTAGCCGGTGGTCCGTATTTTGTGCATAGTCTTAATCTCTGTTTTCCATTTGTTCTCTCTTTTTTTGAGCTTGCAGAGTGTGCCATGTCCTTCTCCCAAGTCTGCACAGGCATGAACGGTCAGTCTTTGAAAAGGCCAGGTTTGGGTGGGTACCACGAGGGGTTTCTACAAAAGTCTACTCTAAACTAGCTCTTATACTACCTGACTGGTAAAAAAGCAAGTGTGTCAAAGGACACACAGTTGAAAAAGAACCAGAAACTAAAATGGCAAGACAAAAACAGGCTGTCAGGAGACTGTTTGCTGAAATTCAAAAATCAAGGCTAAAATAGCAATCTGAGCTAGAAAGCAAGGCTTTAAGTTAAATAAATAGCGAGCTGGCACAGATTTGTTTTAAATACCTTGTCGTAAGCTTGGGCGCCACCGGCAATGCACTGCCATGTTTTACAGCTGGGATGTCAGGACTGCACATACAAAGTAACATGGGTCATGTGACAAACAGTTGCTATGCTATTAACAAAGTGGTTAAAACATACTGTAAACTACAGTCATTATTTTTATTTTTTATTTTTATTAGTAAAAGTTTCCTAAAAAAATGTTTTCCCTTGTTTCTGATGAACAGTAAAAACAGAGCTTTTTAGCAACCAGGAACGTTTTATCTCCATTCTCCATAAAAACACAAGATTCAATTTTTTCTTGGCCATTACTACAAACAACATGATGTAAGTAACAGATTTGGATGGCATAGTCCTTTAAGGATGGATACCTTGCCCTGATAGGTGTTACTGTATTCAATTCCTGACAGCACTTTTAACAAGCTGTTGTGACCAGAAGTGGGCGCCACTGAGCCCAATACCCCAAACACAATCTCACATATGCAGTACTGAGCTCAAACACAAATATTAATTTTATAAACCCCATTGATAGGTCATTCTGTCTCTTTCTGTATAATACAACACAATAGTAGACTGTATCTTCTTTCTTCTCCACTTCTACTTGTAATGAAGCAGTGCTGCTTCTTTATCCTGGACCTGGGAGTACTTCCAGTGCCATAGCACTTTCCTTTGGAAGCTCTTCAGTACCCCTTGGTGGCACCCATGGGACCAAACAGGGCTTCCCCACAGAACTTCAGATCCCAAAATGCCCTGTTAGTGTCTGTAGAGCTACATAACCCAGGGACACTGCCATTCAGCATTGTCGGGGGAATAAATAACCCAAGTTTAAGTTGCCTCCCCCGGTCCCTCCATTGTACTGACATCCAGGCCAGTTAAGGATCCTTTATAAAGTCCTTCTGGGAGGCCAGCAAATCTATTCCTGTCCATCTCCAGGCTGCGGCAGGGACAACCCTGCCTATTTGGTGGGCCGGCATCCCATTCAGGTAAAGAAACTTGAACCAGCCCAGCCAGGATGCCAACCCATGCCTGCCATCCATTACACAGTTCGAAAGCTTTATTAATCTTTATTTGCTTTCTTAATCAGTGAAAGTGTTAGAATTCCCATAGCACTACATTGTTGTTTTTTGAACCACCTCAGTTTTGAAAGAATTAATTCCCTTTTTACTACTGCTCAATTCTTCTGCAATATATTGCCATTAATGACTGGAATACTTTTTTCTCATAAAGACCACGCAATTACAAGTAAGAAAGTGAGCTTCATTTTCAAATGTCATGAAAACGGAGTGCAAATGATTTCATGTTTTTTTTTTTCCTAAAAATTTAATAAGTGACATATAACTGTTGGTAGTGTTTGGATTTCTCAATAAGAAAAATCAATTGTAATTTCAAATGACAAAACAAAAATGAAGTATAGAAAGGTGGATTTGTGTGGGAGTTTGGATTTACTTTAGCATCTGCTACAGGTTTTTCATTATCATTAATAATGTAAGAAGAAATAAATAAATATAATAGTCAACAGACGTGGAGCAGAATTAGAAAATAAAACATAGCATGTAACAAGTTTCATTGAAATAATAAGTGCATTACTGAAGAAGAGTAACAATACAACACTTTCAAAAAACTTTAATGGTGAGCAACTCCTGACATGAAAGTTGATCAAATCATTTCAGAAAGCTGAATAATACAGATGCTCAGAAATAGTGTTAGTTAGTAGCTTTTGGTATCTTATTTAATAACACGATGCTGTAAGTTTTATACGTTTAGTGGGAAAATAGCGCAGATATGCATTGAAAGCCACCGGTTGGCTCATTAAGCACTACTGGAAATGCAGTGTCTGTGATCTGGCGTACTTTGTAGAAGCACATATTGCAGTTATAACAAATAATAGGTATGAACAAAAGCAAGAAATCAAACTACTGTAGATACAATGTAAGGAAAAATAAATATTGAAGTGATGCAAGAAGAAACACAGAATGGGCATAGAGCAAGATGAAGGTTTCTTCTTCTAGAAGAGAATAAATTACCCTTGGTACTTCAGTAAGGCTTTACAACATTTTTTATAAATATTATGAATGGCCTACACCTGCCATTAATAAGTGTTTTTTGGCAACCTGATCACAACTGTATAGCACGTTTGATAAAACATAGCATACCAGAAATCAAATCCTGGTTTTCTTCAAGTTTTCTTAAATTAAATGGTGACAAAACTGAGGTTCTCCTCATTGGTATAAAATCAACATTATCCAAAATTGATCATTTTTCATTTGTTATTGATAATTCCTCTGTCTCCCCTTCCCCACAGGTTAAGAGTCGGGGTGTCATCCTTGACGGTACTTTATCCTTTCAGTCCCACATCAGTAACATCTCCCGGACTGCCTGTTTCCACCTGCGTAACATTAATCATATTTGCCCCCCAACAAACCTGCTATCCTCGTTCATAGCCTTGTCACCTCTCTTTTGGATTATTGCAATTCCCTTTCTTTGGTCTTTCTCGCAAATCTCTTTGTAAGCGTCAATGGGTCCAGAATTCAACTGCCCGCATCATTACCCTCTATTCACCATATCACTCCGCCTTGCAGCAGCTTCATTGGCTCCCAGTTAAGTTCCACATTCAAACCAAAATTCTTCTGTTAACTTTTAAGGCTATCCACAATCTTGTTCCTCCAGATCTGTCCGACCTCCTCCATGTTGCCATTCCCTCCCGCACCCTTAGATCCTCTTCATCCATCCACTTGACTGTCCCCTTCGTCTGTCTTACCACCATGGGGAGCAGAGCATTCAGTTGCTCTGCTCCCCAGCTCTGGAACTCACTACCACCTGAGCTTAGAAATATTGATTCATTCTCACTTTTCAAATCTAAACTTAAAACTCATTTGTTTAAGACTGCTTTTTCTCTTTGATTACAATTGCTCTGTCTGATTTTTAATTTTGTATTTTACTTTTGTTTATAATCTGTGTTTTGTCTATTGTTCTGAGTTCTTGAGTGTTTAGAAAGGTGCCTACAAATAAATAAAATGTATTATTAACACTCTGATCAGATTACTCATTTAGAGGTGTTCAGAAATGGATAGAAACCACATGTAATGTAGATTAAGATTTAACATGATAGTGGTTTGTATATTAAGATGGTTAAAAGAAAGATATGGCTTAGTGACTGTAAGCTATTGTAATTTCCTTGCCACAAAGGAGGAGAGCTGACACATGTGGGCCAGGTGTATAGTAACAGTTTACATTCTATTAGCACATCTACACTGGAAAAGACCAGTAAATTTATGACTGTGAGAGAGAAGCAGGGTTGAGAAGGCAGTGCATGACTTAATTAACTGTATATCCTTTCTTTCTCAAATTTACACTTGTGCATCATTTGAAACTGGAGAAAATGAGTGACAGGACATAAACAGGCCAAACCTGGTCACAACTGGCCAATAGGGTCTGGGTCTGGCCCCATCAAGAGATGTGTCAAGGACAACAAGACTGGATTTAAATTAACAGCCAAGGGAATATGGGAAGTATTTTCTGCCAAAAAGGAAATGAAAATTAAAATAATAAAATGAAAATGCAATCTCTCTTTTGCTATTTATTTTTCAAAGTCTACATGTAAGAATGCTTCAAAATTTAAAAATAAAATGAAATAACACCATTTGCAATTTCATTTTCCACACAAATAAGAGTCATTTGTTAAATTTTAAAAATAAAATTAAATCACCCTTTTCTCATTTCATTTTCCATTTTGTGTTTTCATTTTCCATACCCTTCTTGATGTCAGTGTCGTAATTAAAATGAAAATGCAATCCCCACTTTAGATTTGCTTTTTCTTCATGACATGCATAATAACTGCTAAAATGAAAATTCAATATTTCCTTCATATTTTTTTTTCCATTAGGTTTGCAGTTCATATGTGAAAAAATTTAAACAAAACCTCAAAATGGATAAATCAATCGGCAAGTTCCCATTTGGATATTCATTTTCAGCCTGAACAGCAATGAAGCTTTAAAAATGAGAAGCCAAATGCGAATAAGCACTGGTGCCACCTGCTGATCACTGAATCTTCATTTTCCACTTTGCATTTTCATTTTCAAATTCTAAACATGCAAATATATTTTAATTAGTGTAGGTCAATGGGCGTGGCTAAACGTTTTTTGGAAGGTACCAGAGGCTTCTAATCAGATGCAAAGTGAAGTTCAAGAAATGGCAAGACAGTTAATGAAGTTGGCAGACTGTTTAAGATAAAAATTTTATATTACTGTACTTAGGTGCAAAGTGATTTTAGAGAGGCTTGGAGATGTCAGCCTTTCAACAACACAGACGTAAATGATGTTCTTTTGAAGAATTTACCTGAGGTTTTACATCGGCAATGCTCAGCATCAGTGGACAACAGGTTGGCCTCGGCTAAACATTACCATAGAAGTGATAAAGACTTATGTTCTCCATGGAGTAAAGGCCAAAGAAACAGTGTGCCTCATTGGAGTTTCTGGAAGGATGATAAGACAAAGAATGTGAGAGTTTGGTAAGGAGGTAAGGAAGAGCATTTTTTTTAACTTGACATACACAACAACCATCTCTTATAGTGAATATAAGCAGGTTTTTTTAGCAAACTCACAGCTGAAAAGCTGTGTAGTACCCTGTACTCTTACATGTTACGATATAACTAAAATCCAACATTTGTTAGTGTTGTTTGATAATGGTGTTTTGGCTAGTTGCCTGGGGCCTCATGTATAAACGGAGCATACACACAGAAATGTTCGTAAGAACTTTTCCACGTTCAAATCGCAATGTATAAAGCCTACACTTGGCGTAAAGCCACACACTTTTCCACGGTACCTCATAACTTGTCGTACGCAAGTTCTCCACTTGGTTTTGCAGACTGGCGGCACCCAGTGTCAAACCAGTGCTACTGTTCCTGTGTGGCAACTCTTTATTTTCCTGACGCAGCTTTGTAAATACACTGAAACTAACCGCATATTGTTTATTAGTGTAATGCATCTGATTGTAATTAACTTGTAATGGTCCAGGGAATAGCCATAGAATTCCAAATACCATAACTGCTTTAGCGTTGTTACTCTCACTGCACCTTCTTCTTCTTCTTCTTCTTTCAGCTGCTCCCATTAGGAGTTGCCACAGCGGATCATCTTTTTCCATATTACTCTCACTGCACCACTCGGAGTATTTATATCACCGTATCTGAGTGTGAATCACAGCAGCAGCTGATCAGAAAGAGAATTATCGGTATACAGCATCAAGCACACGCTGCCTCAGCCACGGTAAAATGTTTCAAAGCCTTTCCTGCACGGACGTCGCAGCTCAGAAACAGTTTCATCCCAAGAACTATAAACGCACTCAATCAATTGCTCCTTGTAGAACTATCTGTACTTATAAGTACAATCACCCCACTGTAAACTTGCACTACAGTTATAATATTACACAACCTGAGCCACTTTATAAAGCGCGTATTTACATATAATGACAATATCATTTTTAAGATGAAATGCAGCAAAGTATGTTTATTATATTATACAGATTAAACTTTAACTTCATTTAACTAATCTATATTCTTCACTGGGACTGGCGTGAAGGATACAATAATTAAACATGTACTACGAAGATAGTTCAATGTTCCTTAAACGTTTTGAAGAATTGGCGCTCTAAGCTTACAGATGGCTTAACGTCTATTACAGAGCTGATTGTGTGGCGATCGGTTACTTGGAGAAAGAAAAGCAAGGACTGCAGGGGCGGCCATGCCAATATATATTGAATAAAAAACAGAAAGAGAAAATAACGACACAGCTAAAAACACAGCAGCAAATTTCGACAAAAGTTAAACGCTTGTGTCATGAGCACGAGGCGGCTATGCAGTGTCCGCAACGGACGTGGCCATCCACCGTGCAAAAGATACCATATTGACATTGGCAGGTGAAGGGGCCACCAATTCTTTCTCTGCCTAGGGCCGCCACAAGCCTCGAGCCGCCCCTGAGTACTGCTGCAATAAATAATTTAATCGAAAGTCGCACACAATCACTGCGCCATGAAACCCATGTTTAATAACGTGCTTTAACTCCTATCATCATGAAAATGATATCACGTATACATCTCAGTATTTTAGTTATTCAGAGAGCTGTCATATCACGAATGTAATGGATTCTGTGTCCAGTCGGAGGAAGAGAGCCGGTTTAAGAAGCAAGTAGTGAATCATACACACAGAGCACATAGAAGATCAAATACAAAACAAAGCATTTAATGTGCTACTTTAATCACGATATGATTTAAGAAACTGGTTAATTAAACGATTTTAAGATGACGTTTATGATGTTCTACTTTAATGACAAAATAAACTACATGATTAAAGTTGAAATTTTGAGATTGAAGTTGACATTTCGTGCTTTTTTCCCCACTGTGTGCCTTTTTTTTCTCTGTATTCTAATAAGCTTTCATATGAAACTCAGACGGTGGGCTATGACTTGCCTTTTTATGGCGACTGATATCTGAGCTTTCAAGTTTCTCCAACATGCTATGTCACTCGATCAACTTCCTTTTGTTGATTATACCAATAGTATGTTTTTCCTTTGCCTCCACTTGGTATTCGCTGAAATTCTTATATTTTCCCCCATGCTTTTCCCATTGTCTTTTCACAGAATGCTGAGCTTAAGGGCGATTTATATTGATTTGCATATTCAAAGAAGCATAATTCTGGGAGGAGTTGGGGCGGGACGTAAGGCGTGTGCACGAGTGTTACTTTTCACACTGACCGGGATTTATGTAGCGGAAGAACGTGGAAGTTGGAGTACGCACAGATTCCTGCATCTGGAATTTTCTGTGCGTAAGCACATTTCGGCTTTTGTGCTTACGCCATGTTATAGTGCTAATTCTGCGCACGGTGTTATACATGAGGCCCCTGGATTTCTCCTCTCTAAATAATTTCTTCACAATTTTAGATGTACAAAGCAAAATCTATTTTGGGCTACAGTGTGTGAAATTTTCAGGAGTTTTCTGCCAAGACCAATAATTACCTTAATGTCAGGTTATGTCTTAGTTAAGATTGTAGATGATACCAAGTCAGGTGGATTGGCAGATAATCTGGAATCAACTGGATCATTACAGAGTGTCCTGGCAGAGGGCAGACTTGTGGCAGATGAAATTTAATGTAACTATAAATGGAAAATGTTACACAAAGGAAGTAAAAGTGTTAGGTTTGAATAAACAATGTAAAGTATGAAAATTGAAAGCACACCTTATGAGAAGGTTTCAGGAGTTATAGTGGACTCGACATATCAACTGTCAAACAGTGTTTTGAAGCCATCAAGAAATCAAACAGAACGTTAAATGGCATTATGTGTGGAGTACAAGTCCAAGGAGGTGGCACGTTTTATAACACACTGGTGAGGACTCATCTGGAGTACTGTGTGCAGTTTTGGTTTCCAGACTACAAAAAGGACATAGCAGCACTAGAAAAGGATGAGAGAAGAGCAACTAAGCTGATTCCAGGATTACTGGGGATGAATTATGATGGAAGATGAAAAGAGTGGAGCCTTTTTAGTTTAAGCAGAAGAAGATTAAGATGAGACATCACTGAAGTGTTTAAAATTATGAAGGGAATTAGTACAGTGGACCAGGACTGTTACTTTAAAATGAGTTCATCAAGAACCTGAGGACACTGATGGAAATTTGCTAAAGGTAAATTTTGCACAAACATTAGGAACAGTTTTTTTACACAGCGAACCATAGTGACATGGAATAAGCTAACAAGGTGTGTGGTGAAAAGTAGGCCTTTACAGACTTTCAAAACTAGACTTGATGTTCTTTTGGAGGAATTAAGTGGATAGGACTGATGAATAGACATTTATTGGAAAAGATTTGGAAACAGACTACACGTAGTGACCGAGGTAAATCTTTGCTTTTAAAAAACAAAATAAAGCCATCATCATCTATCATCATATTTTTCACATTTTGTTGGTCCTGCATTAGCCGAGCTTTTGCTCCTCTCGTAGCTAGTTGTAGGTTCTTTGTTATGCTCTGGATTCAGCATTGGAGCATTTCAGTCAGCAAATAAAACATCAGTAACAGCATTTGGTTGCTTTAGATAAGTTCAAATTTTAAAATTTGTCGCTTTTATCTCTTTGACAGAAACATTGCCAAGATTATTTTCTCCGAGAGAAATGTAATGGCATGTAATGTTCCTAATATTTTTAAGAAATGTGATGTGATGCTTCATGATGCCTAAAAAGTTTTATTATACTGCAACTTGATTTTTAACTCTATAAGAATTTCTGCAATATTTTATAATTATTTTCTGTCATCTCGCAGCTCGCCTAGAAGTTTACTGAGGCCCCATAGTGGGCTGTAGCCCGCCACTTGAGAACTACTGCTTAAAAAAGTATTTCAGGCTATGTTTTACAGATATTTCAAAGAAATTTTTGCTTCAATGATGAAAGATCTACTCAAAATTCTTGCAGTTTTTGACGTAAAAGGTATCAGTGCCATTTGATGACATCATGATCATTTCTGTAGCCATTTTATTTGTTGTTTAATTGAGAGCTTTTGTTCATATGACACCAACATGATGCCATATATCTTTGCCACAAGCACATTTAAAGATACATATTAATAATAATAATAATAATAATAATAATAATAATAATAATAATACATTTTTATAGTGACTTTCCCATACTCAAAGTATGACATTCTTGTTATTTCAGTTTTAGGATAAAAAACAAAACAACTAAATGATTGCTTAATTTTAGGATTCGCTTTCTCATAAGGTTTTTACCTTATTGCTGTGTTCTTTGGCCATGATTTTTGACCACTTTTTTCACTCTTGTATTTTGTATTTCATTTATCAGTATTTTGACCTTGGTCTGTTCATTCAACCATGATTTTTGTCTTTAAATAACAAAACTAATATTGATTTAAAAATAAATAAATAAACCACATACCATAATTCTTCTCACATGGTATCAGTCCCATACTCCCTTAACAATTCCTGTGGCTTGTTTTCGCCAGAAGAATTGAAATGAATTTTGTTTTGCACTGATGTGCTTGAGAAGATGTGGACAACCTGGGGGTTGAAGATGGTAGACAGTATTAATTGCCTTTTGATTACTGCAAAGAATGTCCTTTTCTCCTAAATGTATGGCTCAATATATCATCCCACTGCAGGCAGAAGACCATCAAACTAGTGGCCTCATGGCTTACCAATCACTTAATCTGTTAGTGAAGAGTTTTCTAAAAAATGAATGCTCAGTGAAAGCCAAATCTGAGCTAATTATTAAATTTTGCTTTGAGTTTACTCTCGCAATAACCTAAATGTGTGAGAGTTATAAATGCCAAAGCTGTGGAAAATGCCTACATTTTTTCAAAAAATAACCATAAGGGCAAAGCTCTTCGAAATCCAACTAACATTACAGTACAATACTAGTTTGGTGATAGGGAAGGTGGGCACATCATTTGAAGCACATCACTTATGTTTCTTTGAAATGGTCATTATAAATGGGCCTCATGTCAAAAAACAGAAATTTTTATTTTCAATATTGCAGCAAAATTAATACATAGAAAAACCTGCTTTATCCAGATGATAAGATCCTTGTCCTTAAAACACAACTGAACAGATCTGAAACCCTGTTATTTAATGGCCATTGGTAAATAAATCTAAAACTGCCATTCAGTGAGTTTTATTTTTCACAATAAGCTGTGTGCTAAAGCAGTCTTGTTCTTTTAATTTACTGCCCTTTTTTAGTACATTGATGAATTCAGGAATGATACCAATAGCAAATTGTAGGATTTCGATCTGTTTCATAATATCTAATTTGATTGATAAGCCCTGATAGAAACATTGCAAAGCCCGCAAAACATCTTAATTTGTAAAACGTCCATGTATTTTCCATTTATTCTGAAGCCTTTATAATTTTCGGGAAGTTATATGCGCAATTACTCGGTCATACATGTTTTCAGATGCATTGTTGTTATATTTTAATCATTTTTTTGCTCTCATCTCACAATTGAAAGTGAAGACATGTCTAATTTTGGGGTTGCAATAGAGTATATGCTTTTGAGACTAATTAGAAAAAGAAGTCTTGCCCCATTACATCAAATAACATGGTCAGTTGCCTACTTTCAGTTTACTTTTTAAACTTCTGGAAGAGCAGCAGTGTTTATGGCCACAGGCCTCATGCATAACGGCGTGCGTAAAATTTACACTATAACATGATGTAAGCACAAAAGCGGAAATGTGCTTCCGCACAAAAAAATCCAGATGCGGAAATCTGTGCGAACGCCTGCTTCCACATTCTTCCGCTACATTACCTAGCTGAGCTAATTACTCTACACCATACACTCCAGTAGGTCCTCTTCACTCTCTCTTAATGTTGGTCATGTGCTGTACATGCTTTATGTCATATGATGCAAAAAAGCCTTAAACCTGGTTCCCTACATGTTTTTATATTGATGCTCTTCGATTTTCTACCTTTTTCTAACTAAGGTGAGTCATTGCAGAATGGCTATTGTCATTACATGTCTTAACATTTGTTGCTGTGATTTATTTCACCTCAAATTAGAGAAGAATTTGGATACACAACAGGAGTAAAGAGTGGCGAAAATGTATTGTTAACTGCTTTCAGGAGAGATGAATGAGACAAACGACATTAAAATATCTGTGCATTCATCCTCATTGTACCATTAACAAGTCACTTTGTCTACTATGATTATCTTAATGGGATACATAAAGCACAAAATTGACATAATCGAGCCACGTCCTTGAGTGGAAATCCAATCTGACTGTTTAAACTGAGATATCATATGTGTAATTAAAACTGAAACAGAATTCAGTACTACATGGGAAAGTAGCTTATATCCAGTCTCTAAAAAACACATGTGGGTTTTGGGTGTTTACAAAAAAAACTGGAATCAGGTCACATAACATTGATAGTGTAAGCATGGCCAAGATGCCCCAGAATCTGTTAGTCTCTCCAGGCAGGAGTACAAAATCACAAGTGCTGAAAATTTCCCAGTGCGACCATCGGAAAATGTATCAGCCTTGATTCCAAGGAATATCCTTTCAGGTGTCACGTTTAAATGAACAAAGCTGGACGGAGCGGCAGTTTACTTTTGGTCCCAAATGGGAAAGACTTTGACTGGAAAACAATTGCTACAGCCAAGCTTGTAAACACCAAATCCATTTGCTAACATTATGATTGCCTCCTTTTCTCCCCCCTAGTATTCTGTTTAATAGTATGCTGAACACCCCTTAGCCGCTTACTCAAAAGCAAAAAGAAATTTATTTTTTAGACCTGTGTGTCTATTGCATTATCACGGGAGCCTAGCTCAGCAATATTGTTACTTAGACGGAGCAGGTGTAGGCAGCCATGAAGTTCAACCAGTATTAAATGTTTCATTGTGGTCTGTGTATTCCATAAGCTGTTCACTAGAATAACCAGTTTATGAAATATTATTTTTTTCATGTATCATATATATTTTATTTCTGCTTATTATTATCATGTTACATTGGTGCTTATTTTTTATTATACATTGTTGTTTTTTATTTTAGTATCAGTCTATGAGAAGGATATTTCTATTACTCTACCAGGAGATTTTTATTTTCCTGAGATTTTGTAACATTGGCAGGGTATTGCAGAAACTGTTACCAATGCAGGATTATCTGAAAGATATAAAAATGTGTTATCCTACCTATACATGGATCCCTAAACAGGGTTCAAAGGAAAAATACACAACCGAGTTTTGGAAGCTGAACCCTGTTTCCAGTAAAACAGTTAACCCCGTAAGGATTTGGAATTCCAGAAAGACCAGTTTCTGGATAACACAGAAATCTCTGTGAGGCATGACAGCTGATGTATTGATTATTATTCCTTATTTCTTCTTTAGCTATGTTTTCTACTCTGTTTAGACAAGTGATATATGTTAGTTGAGTTATAGGGTTTACTGGTCATTAGGTTCTTGGGACAGTACAGTGAAATTCTAACTCACATGTGCTAATCAACATGTAACATGTTGTCACTTTCTGATGCCATTATTAGTGAATATTAGTACCTTTTTGATAATCCAAGCCCTCAGATCCCAGGATATTTCAAACCCTGGGCATCTTATGGTTCATAAATGAGGTCCCAGTGGGAGAAACAGACCCAACGACCACAGTTCTTTTAGGTGCAAAAAGTGTTGGTTCTTTATTAAATTATCTGCTTTCTTTTATGATTCTCATTCTGTGCACTTCTTAAGAGTGTTGGTTAACACAAAGAAAAAAAAAGAGAAAATACAAAATAATTTTATAAGTCCAGGAAGACATCTCCTCTGAGTTAAAAAGAAAGCATAAAAACATAATCTTCTCAACCATTCCACCTGAGCTAATGATCTGGAGGTCAAAATAACACTTCACCCAAAATCAGCTAAACACCTCCTCTGCCTCTGTATATCCATATGCCAGACCACAAAAGTACTGCCTGTTATCCTTCAGCACGATACCCATAATAAGTTCCACATTTCCGCTTTCTCTGTATATCTGGAGGCCCAATCACCATGCACTGATTGTTATCATTACTTCCAAACCTCCTCTCTGTTCATGACTAGTTTCACACCTTCTCTATCTCTGTACATTCGGAGGCCCAATCACAATGCAATTTCCCATTTACATGATCGATATATCACTCGCCAACCACCAGTTCTCCTCTTCACTGCAAATCGGAAACCGGTTCATGGATCTCTCTCCTCCCTGCTCTTTCTCCAGAATGCTCAGCAGGTCTGATAACGATCTGAAAGATACAAGAACAAAACTGAGTATCCAAACAGAATGCTAACTTAAACTGTTCAGTTCAACTACTCCTTACTTGTCTTACTCAAGCATCAAATCACTTCCAGCTGTTGTACTTTGTCTAGTTTCTCAGTATGCTAGCAGTGCCACAGGTTCCCCAGTGGAATGCAGTGTTACTCATTAACATTGGCGTCTCTCAGATTTTCACATGCATATCCCCACTTTCTAGCGGATCTACTCACTCTAGGGTGCTTTCATAATCTTTGACACAAATCATCTCAATGCCTCCCTGCTGAGACACATCAACATCAGGAAACCTAAAAACACTCTTGTGTCACTTGTGACACAACCTGCACCAATCCCGTCTCCAGGTTATTGCATATACCCTTAATTATTAACACATTGCCTATGCTCTACAAATAGTTAATACTACAAAAACCATGCCATCTTCTAGCACCACAGTGACGCAGGTGACGCAACCTGTCATAGCCTTACTTCAAAACTTTTGTCTTCCTTACCTGAAAAAAATTAGATTATATCTGTAATGTAGGAAGCACGTTTCATAAGGCTGGAGCAGTTAGAGTTAATGTTAATCCCAGTTTATTTGAGCAATATTTATTTCTTCTTATGTCTGGCTGTTCGATAACCTTATAAACCTTACAAACTGCGGATAGAAACTTTCAGCCTGTTAATATATTATTTCTTTATTCAGAGATGTGAATTATGACTAATGTGATATTTGAGTATCTGTAAGAATTAAAAAAATGGATAGTTAATAGTGAAAAAAAAACAGACTTTGGCTGGAATCAACATCTCTTATACTAAAAAGTAATTTTCCCACTCAGTTAAAGCTGGCTCATGTGTTTATCTGTTTGACAAACCTAATGCAAAAAAATAATAGGTCATAATAATAAATGTGCTATATAGCAATGATTTATTGTATGTCATGGAGGTCTCTGTTGTTAAGGCAGTCCATGCGTCTTTTGTAATTGCCACATTCTTTGTCACTTGGAGCTTCACTTTTGTGGCTGTATATACCTGTTTCGTAGTTAGGATATTAAACAGAGATAGCGGTAATGACTATAATGTTATTATTTGTATCTCTGCAGAATTGCTCAAGTACACCTCAGTGCCTGTTGTAGTGCTGGATGTCTTGAGCACAGCTTGTGAGCACCAACACCTAAGGTGCAGTTTGTTGCACCTCCGCAAAATCTGGCATTGCCCTGTTTGTTCGGCTTTAGTGAACGAATTAGTGACTATAATTTTTATGTGGGAAAGGAAGGTAACAAAACTTTGACAGTATTATTGTCCAGTTTGTGCTATTTCAGGATGTGTTATCACTGGGTTTTACTTTATTTGTGTTTTACTATTGAATGTGAAGTGTGTATTGGTTAATGTGTTTTTCCCCAATTGCAAGCTCATCATGTAAAACATGCTAATCCTAATGCAAATTAATTTTTGTGTAAATTATGTACTGCTTTCTACTCAGCTAGTAAAATAAAGCTATTAGATTGTGTTTATTGCCCTAGAAATACAAATAACTAACTGTCAATGTTTGAATAACATACTTTTATTTGAAATGTATACAAGATGTTTCTGATTTTGGTGGCAGGATTTAGGAGAAAGGGGTCTAATGTCTTGTGAGACCCAGGGGCCCGTGGATTTGGGATCTGTCCCTGATCACACCCTGGCATTTAAACATTAAAATACTGGTGCATGTCAGCTGCTGACCTGTT
The DNA here is from genome assembly GCA_026402145.1 of Polypterus bichir lapradei. Lineage (NCBI taxonomy): Eukaryota > Metazoa > Chordata > Cladistia > Polypteriformes > Polypteridae > Polypterus > Polypterus bichir. Next base: position 316,299 of record JANRMT010062853.1, on the reverse strand, counting down.
CAAACGTGGGACTTTTAAATTGCATTCCATTCCAACTTCTGCAAGATTTGACAGCATTTGGAAAAGATAACAGCCAAAGCTCTGAGAGCACCTCAGCTAACTGCTATTTTCCTCTCATTCAAGTTTTATTGTGGGTCTCCTGGCAGGGCCTGAATGTAATACTTTATCTTCATAGATTCTGTAATACAGTCTTTATATATAATACGCTACTGTGGCTGTCCGTTTGTCTGTCCAGGATTTTAAATCACCTGTAGCTTACAAACCGTTTGATCTATTGACCTGAAATTTGGTACACATATACTACATAACATCTACTATCCACTTTTGAGGTGATGATTGATCTCCAAAGTTATTCCTCTTTTTATTTTATTTTATTGTAGAATCAACTATTGTATGGGCGCCGTTCTCATCCCTACCACTTTCGACATCACTTCCCCTATCTCTTCATATCTTAAATCATTTTTGAGATAGATTAAAGACTTAAATGCCAGCTTAAATAAAAAATTAAGGAAAACATACTAAGTAATTGCAACATAAACATTGACTTAATCAGTTTTAACTCAAAAAGATGCAGACGAAAGAAAAGAAGAAGCGGGCCACTAGGATGGAGAAAAGAAGAGCTGCTCAGGAAGCAGCAAGCACATCAACCTCTGAGCAAATGAATGCTAAGCATATAGAGAAAGAGTATGAAAACTAGAAATGCTCAAGTCATATAAAATGATTATGTTCATTGTGACTGATTTGTGTTATTATGATTTTTTATGACTAGTGTGGCTTTGAAGCACAATGACTTGTCCACAGTGAATTTCTCTTCATTGAACCGGGTCCATCAGTGGAACAAATGTATCCTGAAGGATATAGCTGGCTGTGGTCCATCACTAACATACTCAGGCATATCTTTCTGTGGGCTCAGTTTGGATTTGACAATTAACCTGGCAGCTGATCAATCTTTATCTTAATTTGAGAACATTCCAAATAGAGAGGAATCCTGGTGCGATTGCATGAAGTGACTTAACTGGCATCAATTTAAAAACAAGAATATAACTAGGTTATTGTAACATAACCATAAACTATTCATTTACTAATTTAGAAAAATGGGATCTCCGGGCCCATTCTATTTCACAAGGTATCATTTTTCATATCTATATGTTATTTTTGTTAATTTCTTATGTGTGACTTTGTAATTGTGCACTGTCATTTTAAATATATTATGTTTCTTGTTCTTTGTGGTTGGCACCCCAGAAGGCGGGGCTACCCTGACATTACCATTCCTGAGCCCTACCTCGGGCTATTTAAATTGGTTGAGAAGGCTCTGGAGTTGGTTATCATACATTTGTTGTAGTTTCAGAGAGTACTGTACTGTGACTTCTGTGTTGGATTTTTTTTTTTTTTTTGGAGTTTTGATTATATTTTGCTCTGATTTTTATGTATTTTATCAGGATAGTTTGATATGGATTGCCCTTTAAGCAAGTCCATTGTATTTCTTTTTGCTGTTTGGAACCTTTCTTTGTATTTTGCTATTTTTGTTAATCTTTCATTTATAAAGGTTGTCAGTTTGCTAAAATCTGAAAGTTTCCGGTCATCCCTTCTTTTATGGGACTATTGTTACATTTGAGTGATATTTATTGTTGTTTTGCCTGCTCCCAATTTTTGGGTCTGTTCCAGTTGAAGACTGCAGGTAGCCTTAGTATACTGCCCAGAGGACAAATGAAAAAGCGGATGACTAGGAGAAAAAACATGCAAAGAAAATGTGAACAAAGGGTCAGCAGCAGGAGATCAAAAAATAAGTACCGTATATACTCGCATTTAAGTTCTCCCATTGATAAAACGGGGCTTGATTTTACCATATAATTTCCGGTATTTTATAATGTCGGTCATATAAGTTGAATGTGAAAAACTCACACTATTGGTCCAAGAGATTATGATATGCTAATGCCCACCTGAGAGAGTAGTCATGGAGCACACTGCCTTTTTTTCTATTTATTGTGCCTACATGACCACACGGTAATACCCAAACTATTCTGAAGCGACGTTTGCACTATTTTGTATTTTTTGTATCTCACACCCTCATACACATTTATAGTAAGAGCATCCCTTATCAATGATGGAGTGTTTGACCAGAAGAAAATATGAAACTGGTTTTAAATTAAAAATTGTTGAAGTGGCGAAAGAAATTGGTAACTGCACTGCTGCAACAAAATTCGATGTGTCTGACAAACTGGTGAGGAAGCAAGAAGATGTAAAAAAAACAAAATTTAAGCATTGTATTTTTGAACGGGCACATAAGTCGGGGTTCAATTTTATGATAGATTTTTCGGGTTTCAAGACCCGACTTATATGTGAGTATATATGGTAATGACCAAAGACAATCACCACAAGACCAGATCTACAAAAAGGATTGCCAAGTTTAAAATCAGTAGAAAATAATACACAAATTCACAAAAATAAAAAGCAAAGAAGGGTTTTGGAATCTGAGTAGTCAGATAAGGAAAAGAACCTGGAATAACTCTTTTATCCTGTTGTGTCATGAGTGACATGATCTCGACTTCTGAATCCACACCTCCTACTGGCCAAATTCTGACAAAATAGCATAGCTGAACCAAAAAACAAAATGACATCAGGAAACATCTCAATTGTAAATTAAGTTAAAAACAAAGCATTCAATCGAAAAACAAACAATTCCAGATTCCTTGGTGTCAAAAACCCCTATTATTATATGCAGCCCAAAACTAGAGTCAGAAAACAACCTGAAAAATTATTTATAATTTTTACAATCAAATAATAATATAATAAAATATTTATTTAAATATCTGCTTTTTGCAAATGATGTTGTCCTGTTTGCTTCATCAGGCCGTGATCTTTAGCTCTCTCTGAATCGGTTCGCAGCTGAGTGTGAAGCGGCTGGGATGGGAATCAGCACTTCCAAATCCGAGACCATGGTCCTCAGCCGGAAAAGGGTGGAGTGCCCTCTCAGGGTTGGGGGAGAGATCCTGCCCCAAGTGGAGGAGTTCAAGTATCTCGGGGTCTTGTTCACGAGTGAGGGAAGAATGGAGCGTGAGATCGACAGGCGGATCAGTGCGGCGTCCGCAGTGATGCGGGCTCTGCATCGGTCTGTCATGGTGAAAAAGGAGCTGAGCCGTAAGGCAAAGCTCTCAATTTACCAGTCGATCTACGTTCCTAACCTCATCTATGGTCATGAGCTATGGGTAGTGACCGAAAGAACGAGATCGTGAATACAAGTGGCTGAAATGAGTTTCCTCCGCAGGGTGTCTGGGCTTTCCCTTAAAGATAGGGTGAGAAGCTCAGTCATCCGGGAGGGGCTCAGAGTGGAGCCACTGCTCCTCCGCATCGAGAGGAGTCAGATGAGGGGGCTCAGGCATCTGATCAGGATGCCTCCTGGACACCTCCCTGGTGAGGTGTTCCGGGCACGTCCAACCGGGAAGAGGCCCCGGGTAAGACCCAGGAAATGCTGGAGGGACTATGTCTCCCGGCTGGCCTGGGAACACCTTGGGATTCTCCCGGAAGAGCTAGAAGAAGTGGCCGGGGAGAGGGAAGTCTGGGCCTCTCTGCTCAAGCTGCTGCCCCTGCGACCCGACCTCGGATAAGCGGAAGAGGATGGATGGACGAGGTCCAGGATTGCGATACACAGGGGCCTATATGGGTTAAGGTGAGGGTCCACTAAACAGACCAGTAAAGATTCTGACTTGCTCCCTTGCTTCTTTTTACAGGACCAATTATTTCTTGGAGGAAACTTCAAATCATGACAGTTTCCAGTCTATCACAAGTCACACTAACACACACAGTCATTCACGGAGGGATCATTTAGATTTGCTATCAGACTAACTTGAAATTCTTTGGGATTTGAAGGGAAGTCACATACTCACATTAGAGTGAACCAGCAATCTCCATACAGTGACTGGGCCTCAATTTGAATACAGAACTCTGGAGCTGGTAAAGCAGCAGTATTAACCATAGTCTCTCCCTGTTGCTATGTCCCAATGTTTTAAATCTGAAACTTTACAGTGAGGAGCAAAGTTTTACTAAAGGCAAAAATAAAAGAAATAAATATAATAGAGAAAACTTCAGCATCCCTGAACCACAGGCCTGTAGTATTCAATATTTCTGCCCAACAGACTAAATCAAAGTCTGAGGAAAAAACATTTATTAAGACTAAGATCAACAGCAAGGAAGAAAGGAGAAGGTATTTGAAATTGGAGATAAGATTTTAAAAAACTATCTTGGACTTTTCCCTTACTTCACTCACTGTAGTTTTTCTAGTAGCTGTTAGCAAATGTTTTAATGAATGAATTTTTATGCTATTTTTTGGACCTTCTGTCCTCCAAAATCTTGTCCAGACTTCACTGCTCACTTTGAGTTAAGAATGAATGAATGAATGAATAAATAAATAAATAAATAAATAAATAAATAAATACATTTAATACAGGATGCTATCAGATAGATAGATAGACAGATTATTACTATTTCTAAAAACGTCTATTGGCAATCATTCAATCCTCTTATTCAAGTTTGGGGTCTTGGTGGCAGCTTACTATCTGCTAGCCTTGAGGTTTCTTTGAGTACTGATGTTAACACTCCTGACAATGATGAGAGATCAGGATCTTAATAGTGGTGTTTTTGTTTTAAAATTTGCTAGATAAATAGACAGACAGACCAACCTCTGCCATTTCAGCACGAGGGAGTCAATAACAGAATCAGAACATGAAGCAGTGCTAAATTTCTTTTGAAAAATGGCCAGAATTTCCCTTTCGATGCCCTACCACAGAAAGACATGCCAGAGATAAATCTTCCACTCGCTACCCTTTTTCACTTTCATCCCTTTTCTTCTTAGTGTGACTAATGGTTTCTTGAAAGAAAAACTTTGAACAGTTTATCTCACTTGGGAATTTAAAGACCTCTGCTATGGCAGATTGCCTGTCTTCCCTCTTCTGTCAACTTCCCCTGCCTTCCCTTGTAGTTAAGCCCCTTTAACCTGGGTATCAGCCTCACACATTCCCTTGTTAAAGCCTTCCTACTTTTGCAGATGAAAATAAATTTCAGCAAAAAGAGGCTAGAATGAAGTTTAGTACTAAATTCATTGGTATACTATGAAATGTACAGGAAAGTAGGCACTGTTGTTTCTCATGGCACAACATTTTTTAACTATCAGCGGTAAATGTTTTACAAGTTTGCTTATTTGTTTCTGTTAAGACACATTTTTAATGAATGCAACTGCCTGGGGTTTTGCATTGCTGAAACATTTTCTGTAGTGTGGGCGATGATTACATATGGATACAGTTTTGATAGATTATATAGCATCTGTTTCTTTTAGTAAATAAATAAATGACTAGGAGAAGGCTGCCAGCAGGATGGCACTGGACAATAAGAGGGTTCAATAGATACACTGAGGCAATTACAGTGGATGAGTTTAAGTCAGCATGGCCAAAACAGGGTCATCAGAGGCTGGTGGTCCCTGTCAGTGCAGAGGACACTCAAAAAAGGAATCCTCTTAGAATAACCTGGAGAGCTGGAGAGATTCTCCTATGATCCAACAGGGGAGGCAACCCAGCACATTAACACAGATACGCAGATATACCAATGTGAAAGGCAAGATAGATAGATAGATAGATAGATAGATAGATAGATAGATAGATAGA
>JANRMT010062853.1:290558-310635 GCA_026402145.1 Polypterus bichir lapradei | reverse complement strand
AGATAGATAGATAGATAGATAGATAGATAGATAGATAGATAGATAGATAGATAGATAGATAGATAGATAGATGTGGTCATTGGAAGGTCCACAAAGAGAAAATATTAAGGCACCAACCTGGTATTCCCTCACAATAGTCATGGCAGGAAGGATCTCAATCCTGTAGTGCATTCTTGTATTAATCTCTCCCGTCCTTCTACAGAATGAGTTGCTTGACACCAACCAGTCCGGCTTCAAGAGGAACCACTCGACTGAGACGGCTCTAATGATTGTGGTCGACCAGCTATGCCATGCTAGAGCTACCAATATGTCATCAGTCCTGATTCTGCTAGATCTCTCTTCTGCCTTTGGCATGGTCAACCATGACATCCTTCTTGACATCCTCTCTGAACTTGGCATCACTGGCACTGCTCTCAGATGGTTTGAGTCATACATTTCAGGCACAACCTACAGTGTATCATGGCAGGGGGAGCTGTCAAAGGCGCACCAGACATGCACTGGTGTACCCCAAGGATCGGTGCTGGGTACACTACTGTTTTCTCTGTACACCACCTTGCTGGGCTCCATCATCCAATCCCATGGGTTCTCTTATCAGTGCTATGCCGATAAGCACTTTGAGCTACTTTTTTGTATGAAAATGTGCTATATAAATAAATGTTGTTGTTGTTGTTGATAATACACAGCTGTACCCGTTGTTCCCTCCAAATGAAAATATGGTGTCTGCTAAAGTCTCTGCATGTCTTACTGATATCTCAACCTGGATGAAGGAGCCCCATCTATAGCTCAACCTGGCAAAAGCTGAGCTTGTTGTGATCCCAGCCAGGCAGTCTGTTCACCTCCCCACTGTCCCGATTGGCTCACTGTTGCTAACACAATACGCAACACTGGAGTGGTGACTCATGAGCAGCTATCTTTTTCTGACCACATTTCTACTGTTTCTCATTCATGCAGGTTTATGTTATACAACATCCGCATGATCAGACCTTATCTGAAAGAGTATGCAGCCCAGCTTCTGGTCCAGGCTTTGGTATTGTCGCGCCTGGACTACTGAAGCTCACTTCTGACAGGAGTACCCGCATGTGCTATCAAGCTGCTGCAGATGATCCAGTGGACCATCTTTATTTAACCAACCAAGATGGGCACGTTACTCCTCTCTCCAGGTCCCTATATTGGCTCCCTGTAGCAGCATGCATTGATGCTTTCCTACAGAATATTCAGAGGGTCGGCACCTGAGTATATGGAAACAGTGATGAAGTGCTATGCTCCTTCTCACCTATTCAGGTCTGCCGTGGAACAGCGTCTGGTGATGCCACCTCTGTGTGTTCCTAGTTGTTGGAATGGACTGCCCACCTCCATCCATACTGCTGACTCCCTCAATGTATTTAAGAAACAATTGAAGACCTATCTGTTCTGAAAATATCTGCCGAATTGATGAAGAAAACAAAGCTGCACTGCAATATTTTATATTATCGGTTAATTTATGTTTAATTGCTTTAGTGATTGTAATCGATGATTATAAATGTATTAGTTATTACATCATTTCACTTCAATCAACTTTTGTTACCATCCTATTGCACTTGCTGAACAAGCAGACAGAAGCCTAATGTTAATTGATTGTTTACCTCTTTTGTAAGTCACTTTGGATAAAAGCGTCTGACAAGCAAATAAATGTAAATGTAATGTACTGGGTGACATGGGATATGTAGTAGGGGAACCAGAAGGGACTTAGTCAATTGCCCTCACAGGACATCTTCTCGGCACTGTGGTGGAAAAAACAGAGGACAAGGTTAGCACTAGCTCCCCCTCTCAACCTGGAGTGCAAGTACATACCTCAGAAAAGCCTGAAGGATGCTCCACAGAAGCGCATGCATGACAATCGATAGACACGATATTACTTTATTTAACTCCAGCTCATGAAAATAGAATAAACCTTACAGAACAAAGTATTCTAACAAATTACAAACCCCCAAACACACACACAAACGAACTTCATGCTTTGCTAATGATAATAGAGCTGTTGCCCATTAATAACAGGCTTGTAAATGGGGTATGATGTAGTTAGGTTGTACAATGGATCAGGCATTTAATATTTAAATAAAGAAGGTCCAGCTTGTTGTATCCACAAAAGGAACATTACACGTACTAATGGAAGTTTCTCGTTGTTTCTTCCAAAGTTTCCTGGTTGATGTCACCACATATTCAGAATGATTCATCACTCTGCTGGTAAACAGAGTGAGTAATTTCTGTTACTGAGTCCCATTTTGCAGAGGGATGATTAAAAACATTAATCAGGCTCATGTAACTTACAGTATTTCACCCCCTGCCTTTTTTCCACTCCGTCTGATCATATCAAACAGTTTAAGGCAGTTCTCCTCAATATCCAAAATGCTGCAGTATCTGAATGTTCAGTGACTCATCATGAAGGGTGACAGAAATAGGAAATAGAAGTCTGGCAGAAGGTCACTGTAACTCTGAGCCACCAGGTTCTACGTATTGTGTATGAGTTCTGCTTAAAAGAGGATAGTGAGCCGTGAAGCCATCGTGGAGATGTGGTGCTATAAGAGCAAGTTAGGGCATACAGTCGTGGCCAAAAGTTTTGAGAATAAGTAATTCTCAATAAATAATAACCACAAGTATTGGTTTTCACAAAGTTTGCTACTTCATTGTGTTTAGATCTTTTTGTCAGATGTTTCTTTGGTATACTGAAGTATAATTACAAGCATTTCATAAGTTTCAAAGGCTTTTATAGACAAGTTTATACAAAGAGTCAATATTTGCAGTGTTGGCCCTTCTTTTTCAAGACCTCTGCAATTCGTCCTGGCATGCTGTCAATCAATTTCTGGGCCACATCCAAGTGTTTGGAGTTTGTGGGTTTTTGTTTGTCCACCCACCTCTTGATGACTGCCTACAAGTTCTCAATGGGATTAAGGTCTGGGGAGTTTCCTGACAATGAACCCAAAATTTCAATGTTTTGTTCCCTGGGCCACTTAGCTATCACTTTTGCCTTATGGCACGGTGCTCCATCATGCTGAAAAAGGCATTGTCTGTCACCAAACTGTTCTTGGATGGTTAGAAGAAGTTGCTCTCGGAGGATGTTTTGGTACCATTCTTTATTCATGTTTGTGTTCTTAGGCACAATTGTGAGTGAGCCCACTGCCTTAGCTGAGCAGCAACCCCACACATGAATGGTCTCAGAATGCTTTACTGTTGGCATGGCACAGAAAGGATGGTAGTGCTAACCTCTTCTTCTCCAGACGCCCCAAACAATCAGAAAGGGGATTCATCAGAGAAAATGACTTCACCCCAGTCCTCAGCAGTCCAATCCCTGTACCTTTTACAGCATATCAGTCTGTCCGTAATGTTTTCCTTGGAGAGAAGTGGTTTCTTTGCTGCCCTTCTTGACACCAGGCCATCCTTCAAAGGTCTTCGCCTCACTGTGCATGCAGATGCACTCACACCTGCCTGCTGCCATTCCTGAGCAAGCTCTGCACTGGTGGTGCCCTGATCCCGCAGCTGAATCAACTTTAGGAGCCGGTCCTGGTGCTTGCTGGACTTTCTTGGGCACCCTGAAGGCTTCTTCACAACAGTAGTGGAAATGGGTTTTTTGGGATGCACAAGTTCATCTTCGTGGTAAAAAGATACTTTGCAATTATTTGCAATTCATCTGATCACTGTACAACATTCTGGAGTATATGCAAATTCCATCCATCCATCCAGTATCCAACCCGCTATATCCTAACACAGGTTCATGGGGGTCTGCTGGAGCCAATCCCAGCCAACACAGGGTGGAAGGCAGGAAACAAACCCAGGGCAGGGTGCCAGCCCACCACAGGGCACACACACACACCCACATGCCAAGCACACACTAGGGACAATTTAGGATCGCCAATGCACCTAATCTGCATGTCTTTGGACTGTAGCAGGAAACCGGAGCACCCGGTGGAAACCCACGCAGACACAGGGAGAACATGCAAACTCCACGCAGGGAGGACCCGGGAAGAGAACCCAGGTCTCCTTACTGCGAGGCAGCAGCACTACCATGCTGCCCTATATGCAAATTGCCATCATAAACACTGAGTCAGCAAACTTTGTGAAAACCAATATTTGTGTCATTCTCAAAACATTTGGCCATGACTGTTGTCACAGACGGCTGAGGTCCTTGTCCAGCCGGGACGCCTGTTCACTGTATGGACTCGGGGAGCAAACCAGGTTAGGACAGTACCTTCCCCAGAATGCTAGATGGCAGCCCCCCTGGGTTGCAGCGGTGTCTAGGATTCCCACAAGGCTTCATGGGAGCTGGAGTTTGGTACAGCCCTGTTGGGATCTGTGGGCGCCGCCAGGGGGTGCTGTAGCTGCTGCTGAGCCCTACAGAGCAGCTCTTCCACCACACCTGGAAGTGCTGCCAGAAATAGGTCACCAACCACCTGAAGCACTTCCGGGTGCATTATTAAAGGAGCCAGTAGCCACTACTCTGGGAGCCAGAGTCGAGAGGTGGAGGACAAAGGTTGCCGGAAGAGGAGTGGAGGAGAAAGAATAAGAGAGAAAGTATTGTGTGTAGTGCTTGGACTGTGTTGTGGGCTTGTGGGAACGGGGAAAACATTCCACATGAATAAAGAAAAATAAAAACAGTTTGTGTTTTTGTAAGTGTGCCTTTCGTGTCTGTCTGTGTCGGGTTACGCACTGGTATAGCGCCATCAACTGTCACACTGTGTAAGTGCAATAGTCCAAGAGACCACTCGGAGCTGGTGACACCAAGATTATGTAAACTCCATAGCTGATTCCAAAGAATGGCCTAGCAATTACCTTGGGGTGGAGTTTAATGGCCACTGCCAGCCAAAGTCTAAAGGAGTCTGAAGGCAAGCTGTGTAACAGTGCAGTGCTTGTTCAGGGGTACTGAGAGAGGGAGAGTGCGGGGCAAGAGCTGTGGATGCTGGCTTTGAGTTAATCCTTAGAGGTTTAAAAGTGGGGAGCCAACTCACACCACACATTAAAGACAAAGTCTCCCTCGGACAGCCCAGTAGCAGAGCAGCTTTTAGTTTATGGGATTGTCTTCTTACTTTACTGCTTTGATTATTCCTCCCTTACTTGATTTGTTTAAAGAAGATCAACGTTTCACATATTTGTATTTTTCATCACTTGCTCTGCCTTGCGAGACTCTCTATCTGTTATGAACTAGGGACCCATTTTGGAAGGTTTGAATATGTTTTAGTTAATGAGATGTTTATATTTTGGAAGCTTCATTTTTGGGCTATGTTTTTATATATGACTGTAATTTTATACGTTGGTTAACCTTTTTTTGTTTAAATTTTTAGTTAGCCACATCGCCATTTTAGAAGCCTTGTGGCTAGGGAACCTCCTTTCTGACTCACGAAACTCGATAATAAAAGCCCCTTTTACCGAGAAGTGGATTTGGTCAGTGAATAAGTACAGTGACAGGGTGTTGCTTCTCTGGTTTTGACTCATAGCTCTCTTTTCTTGACTCAGTTTTTGTCTTAGTGTTTTGCCTCTGGTAATAGAAAATTTTGGTGAACTACTCTGTGCAATTCTTGTTTGACTGTGATTGTGGTTAAACCCTGTGGTTTGAAAAAAAACTTACAACCTATAAAAAAGGTTTCCTGATGTTTTCAGGTTTGTTTTTTTAGAAAGACTTCTTTTTCTTTTTGATTTTATTCCCAAAAGAAATCTGTGTCACCTGGTTAGCTGCTGTAAACAAAATGACAATTGCTCTTAACAACAACTTTTATTTATATAGCACCTTTTCATATAAATAATGTAGCTCAAAGTGCTTTACAGGATGATGAAAGAAAAAAAAGACAAAATAAATAAGAAAATAGAATTAGGGCACACTAATTAACATAGAATAAAAGTAAGGTCCGATGGCCAGGGAGGACAAAAAAAAACAAAATCTGCAGGGGTTCCAAGGCCATGAGACCACCCAGCCCCCTCTAGGCATTCTACCTAACATAAATGACCAAATTAGTCTTCATTGTATTCAGGGTTCACATGGAAGAACTTGATGATGATGGTCATGTGGACCTCTGGCCTTCAATCCATCAATGTAGGGACAGCATGGTGCTTCGATCAGGTGGTGGTGACACAGATCACAACCACAGAAAGCCGAAAAAAGAACAACAGAGAAAGTAGGGGTTAGTACAGATTACAGGGACCACTAGGTATGATATTGATAATTAAATTCATATACAAACATATTAAACATTCATAGGCAGAAAATGAGACAAAGACGGATGATAGGTGTCCATGGTGCAGAGATGTTGGGCCGCTACATGGCAGTACTGGCATCATCGATCCATGGGTTCACCGATCCAATGCCAAGCTGGCCCCACTTATGACATTTTGCTGTCCATTAATTCAGTAATGGTGTTTTGTAACCGGATCAAGCTAGACCAAGATAACGTGTATATTAAATGGAGCGTATCCCAGCTAGCATAAGCCACAAGGCAGGACAGCAGCCCATTACAGGGTGAACACACACAAGCCCACTCCAAACACACAATACACTTAACCTGCATGTCTTTGGATAGTGGGAGGAAACAGGGATCCCATGCAGACACAGGGAGAACGTACAAACTCCATGCAGGGAGGACCCTGGACGTGAACCCTGCTCTCCTTACTGCGAGGCAGCAGCACTACCAATGCACCATTATGCTGTCCCCATTAACTTTGGCCCCTGTAAAAGAAACAGAGAATATGGAAACAAATTTCTGATTTCATTAAACTGTTAGGGTTTCATTGTCATCTGATCAGAGGGCAACCTCAATTAATCATTTTTGAAAGCCATGGTCTTTCTCATGAGTTTGGGTGGAACATCATAATATAATATGGTGGGCACAAATAACTTATTTATATTGCCAGCCACCAAAGGCTGGATGTGCCAGTTCAAAAAATGCTTCCAACTCTCTAACATTTTATAGGAAGGAAACTACTGATGGGGGGGCCGTCATCACAGGGGTCTTTACTTTCTTTGTTAAAGCCCACATGTAGCCTGTTTATCTGTCTTTGTCTCATTGTTTTAACCTCACTGGGAAGCCAATATAGGTTGTATTTTTATTAAAAGCAAAAGAAAATCTTCAGCACCTGTGTCAAACTAGAAAAAGGAAGGAGTGGCAGTACAAGATGACATATTTAAATGCCTAATACTGCTTATTATAAAACCAATTTACAAGAATTAGATGAAATTAGCCTTTTAGACCAATTTTTTTGCTTTGTGTGCACGACTCATTAACATTTGAAAGTCTCTGCTCTCAGGCAGAACGAAGCACTGTGATCTGATTTCCATTGATTCTTGCATCTACAAAGCGATAGGTTGTTTTCTATCTTTTGATGGTAAAATAAAGAGCCCGACTAGAGTTTTTGATTAAGTGTAATTATATAGCAAGAAAGACATTTATTTTTTTTTCGGTGAGTGTATAAAAGAAAAGAGGTAAAGGTTAAAATGATTATTCTGATTTAAAGAAGGCTTTGACACTGGACCATAACAAAGTAATAAATGTGTCATTCCATAATGGACAAAAGATATAAGCTGCTCATGGAATTGTTGAAACACTAGTATGGGTGTCAAAATTGAGTTTCGTGGAGGGGGAGGGCGAACCGACATAAAAAGATGGTAAGGCTTTGTAATCGAATGACTGATGCCGCCTCTGATTTCTTTTTTTTTTTTTTTGAACAGCAGTGGCGTTTCCAAGGCTTAATAACGACAGTATTCATTGAACCTTTTGGTATTTTTTATTTATTTTATTTTTTAAGCATCTCAGTTTCTTTTCACTCAGACCTCAGCGCGCTTAGATCTGTGGCACCCTCTGCTGGCTGATCTCAGAAAGGACAGCTTGACAGGAAAAAGCTGAACTCAAGTTTTGCCTCTTAATAATCATAATAAAAAATATTAGATTGTATTTATATGGCACCTTTTCCATGCTCAGAATGGTTGCCAAATATTACAAAGTGTACAATTCTGTTTATTTTCATGATAGTAGTTAATGCAGTGTAAGTATTAGTTCTGAGTCTGACTGGTCTGCATTTTTTAATGAGCAAGCTTTAGGTGGTAACGGTTAAAACGGCTAAGCTAGGCCCAGACACTGAATCGTAACAACAAAATGTCTCCCCTCAATCTTCAGTGACCTTTGTGCAACCTGATTTTAGTTTACTTCATTTAGATATTAATGTGCACTATATTGTCTGTCAGATATTATGTCATATTATACACCTTTTTTTTGTCAATACTATATTTATGGCTGTAATACCAAGACTTCATAACAACTATGTTGTCTGGCAATACATTTTCATTCCATTTTGTTTCTTTTATTGTTTAGAAGTGTACCAATACCATCATCACCATGACTTCAAACACCAAAATCATCAACAAGACGTTTTACCCATGACCACACAGTCCAACACAGCACTAAACACTTCACCCAGCATCCATATTATACCAGCAGCAACGAAAACAAAGCACCATATAGGAATAAGGAGACAGACAAAAAATACACTGTCACAACAGGAACAACCTGGCCCTGATCAACACCAACGTAAACTGACTCACGGTGGGCTCAGAAGGCAAGAAGAGTAACATCTCGGTCAGCATCAGCGGGGACATTTTAGGTTATTGATGAGCTGGGCTGAAACTGCAGCATTGAGGTCTTAGTGTAAAAGGTGTTGTTTGCTCAGACGTCTGAGGAGGTGCTGGATAAAAAAGAAGAGTGCAGAACTAATTTCTTGCTATCCTTGCATGTCTTTCCCATGTGAATTTGCTTTCCACACACTTGACAACAGTATACATTTATCCTCCTGTGTTACATGTATGTCCAGCAACATATTCAGCTGTATGGCAAGACAGGCCGTAGTTTCCTGAGTCAGGTTATTAAAAAGTGAAGGTTTAGAAAACAGGCAAAGTATGTGGACCATAACTAAGATGCTGGGCTACAGTCCACAAGGTCACCAGTGTAGTCCTTATCCCCGTGTTGTGTCCCCAATGAGTCATTTTAGGTATAGGGTACCGAAACTGGAATGATCTGTCTGCCAGTATTAGAGCTCACTCGATCCTGAATGCCTACTATTTATAATATCACACTCTTATCAGTATCCTTTTCCTCTGTTAGACTGCTTTTTAAAATAACTGTGGTACTTGTTTGGACTGGCCACTACCAAGGCTTTTTACCAAGGCTGGCATAGGCCAGTTGGACCTTCACTATAAACCTATCCTTTGGATTTAATATGCAAAATATATTGTATATACTGTATATATATATTGTGGAACATGGCCCGGACACAGACAGGCAGACATGGTTTTAAATCACTCAACACATGTTTATTCACAATCATTATTTACAAGGTGCACACACAAACCCAAAACTCCCCCGAAGTCCAGGCCTCGCAATGCCTCTCTTTTCTTCAGGCCGCCTCCACTCCTCTCCTCCTTGACTTCGTCTTCTACACTCCTGACTCCAGCCATCGAATGGAGGAAGGCGGCCCTTTTTATCCCTACCCGGACGTGCTCCAGGTTCCTCCCGATTAGCTTCCGCGTGGACTCCCAGGTGTGGCGGAAGTACCGGCTGCGCACCCAGAAGCACTCCAGGTGTCCCTGGTCTTCTTCCCCCCAGCACTTCCGGGTGTGGTGGAAGTGTTGAGGGCCAAGGCTCCACAGGCATTGGGGCACCCCCTGGCGGTGACCACGGGCCCCTATAGGGTTGATCTTCTAAGCTCCGTTCCCGTGGTCCCCAAAGCCACCAGGGCAGTTGCCTCCTCATGGTCTGGAGGAGGCATAAGCTCTCCTCCGGTCCTCCTGGGCATCCCGGCTGGGTACCACCCCCAGCCACTCGCCGCAATATATATATGTACAGTATATATTTGTATATATATATATATCTCTATTATAAAAAAAAAAACTTGCGATGAGAACGTGATCTTTTGAAGAGAGACAGAGAGACACTTTCACGTCCCACGAGACTGTCAAGTCACGTCATACTTACAACCTTTGGAAGCAAGTCCCGTGATACACATGCAGAGCAGGTTAGAGATAATGGAAGTAGGAAAATACGAAAGTCTCAAAAAAAGGACAGTAAAGGTCGCATTAGCGCATAAAAATGGAAAATGTTACTCGGTGAAATAATGGAACAGTGAAAAGAGATAGAATTGTGTTTGAGGATGTCTGGGGGAGATGAGAGACGAAATGCAGATCATGCGGCACAGCAGCAGCAGCAAGCCAGCAGCTGATTGAGCAAAGAGGAGGTAAAAAAAAAAACCAAATTATTTGTTTCCCATTGTATCACTTTGAAGAGGGGTTTCAGAGGGGCAGCCGCGTCTCCTTGGGGTTTACAACGGCGTGGTGCGCTTTGGTGTCCTTGGGGGAGGGGTTAAAAAGTATAGTATAAATTATATAGTATAAATTATACAGACAGTGGCAAGAAAAAGTATGTGAACTGTTTAGAAATAACCATCTTTATGTATAAAGACCTTTATGTATATTTGTCTTAAAATATCTAAGTTACAATAATGAAAAAACACAATCAATTTTAATTAATAATGCACACATTACTACACTGTTCTTGCAGATATTGAATACACCATTCAAACATTCACAGTTGTAGGCTGGAAAAAATATGTGAATCCCAAGGCTGATGTCAAGAGATAACTGGAGTCAGGAGTTGGCGAACCTGGAGTCCAACCAATGAAACAAGACTGGAGTTGTGGCTTAGAGGTAGTTTGACTGATAAAGAAAGACTCAAACATTTAGAGTTTGCTATTCACAAGTAGCAGGCCTCGCTAAAAAGATATCTCAGAAGATCAACAACCAAGAATTGTTGATTTGCAAAATTCTGGAAAGGGTTACAAAGTAATTTTAAAAGGTTAAGATTTTTGTCAGTCCACCGATACACAGAATGTGTATAAATACAGAACATTTAGTACTGTGGTTAACTTCCCAAGAAGTGGGTGACAGCTAAGATGACTCGATAAAGCACAATGCACAATGTCCAAAGGGGTAAAAACGAATCCTAAAGCAATAACTAAAAATATCTCTGTTCCTGAGTGTACCGTATATAAAATATTGAACAAATATCATGTCCATGGCAGGACTCCAAGGAGGAAGCAATTACTGTCCAAAAAAACATTGCTGAACACCTGAATTTTGGCAAAGACCATCTTGACACTCTACAATACAATGGACTGATGAAACTAATTGAATTTAATTGTTCAGGAAGAATATGCATCAGCATATATGGTGTACAACAACAACATTTATCTATATAGCACATTTTCATACAAAAAGTAGCTCAAAGTGCTTTACATAATGAAGAAAAGAAAAATAAAAGACAAAATAAGAAATTAAAATAAGATAACATTAGTTAACATAGAAAAGGAGTAAGGTCCGATGGCCAGGGTGGACAGAAAAAACAAAAAAAAACTCCAGACGGCTGGAGAAAAAAAATAAAATCTGCAGGGGTTCCAGGCCACGGGACCGACCTCTGGGCATTCTACCTAAATAAATGAAATAGTCCTTTTTGTATTTAGGGTTCTCACAGAGTCACTTGATGTTGATGGTCATACATCATTGTTGGAACATCACTGTGCTTTGAGTAGATGGAAAGGAAATAGAAGAGAGAGTAGGGGTTAGTACAGATTTTAGAGCCACCATGAATAGTTATTATAATGAGTTGGATATACAGAGTATCAGGATTTTAATTACAGTGAAGTTATGAGAAGGCCATGTTAAAGTAATGTGTTTTCAGCAGTTTTTTGACGTGCTCCACTGTATTAGTCTGGCGAACTCCTATTGGCAGGCTATTCCAGATTTTAGGTGCATAGCAGCAGAAGGCCGCCCCACCACTTCTTTTAAGTTTTGTTCTTGAAATTCTAAGGAGACACTCATTTGAGGATCTGAGGTTACAATTTGGAATATAAGGTGTCAGACATTCCGATACATAAGATGGGGCGAGATTATTTAAGGCTTTATAAACCATAAGAAGAATTTTAAAGTCAATCCTGAATGACACAGGTAACCAGTGTAGTGACATCAAAACTGGAGAGATGTGCTCAGATTTTCTTTTTCTAGTTAGGATTCTAGCAGCTGCATTCTGCACTAGTTGCAAACGATTTATGTCTTTTTTGGGTAGTCCTGAGAAGAGTGGTTACAGTAATCTAGTCGACTGAAAACACGTGTGAACTAATTTCTCAGCATCTTTCAATGATATAAGAGGTCTAACTTTTGCTATGTTTCTTAAGTGAAAAAATGCTGTCCTAGTGATCTGATTAATATGCGATTTAAAATTTAGATTACAGTCAACAGTTACCCCTAAGCTTTTTACCTCCGTATTGACTTTTAATCCTAATGTATCCAGTTTATTTCTAATAGCCTCATTGTATCCATTTTTGCCAATCACTAAGATTTCAGTTTTTTCTTTACTTAACTTGAGAAAGTTACTATTCATCCATTCTGAGATACAAGTCAGACATTGTGTTAGTGAATCAAGAGAATCGGGGTCATCAGGTGCTATTGATATATACAGCTGTGTGTCATCAGCATAGCTGTGCTAGCTCACTTTGTGCCCTGAGATAATCTGACCTAACGGAAGCATGTAGATTGAGAAGAGCAGCGGACTCAGGATAGAGCCTTGTGGAACACCATATCGGATATCATGTGTCTTTGAGTTGTAATTACCACAACTACCAAAGAATTTTCTCCCTGCCAGGTAGGATTCAAACCAATTTAAGACACTGCCAGACAGGCCCACCCATTGACTAAGGCGATTTCTAAGAATATTATGATCAATGGTGTCAAATGCGGCACTCAGATCTAAGAGGATGAGAACAGATAAATGGCATCTGTCTGCATTTACCCACAAATCATTTACTACTTTAATGAGTGCAGTTTCTGTGCTGTGATTTGTTCTAAAACTTTATCAAGAATACCATGTTTATTTAGGTGGTCATTTAACTGCATAATGACTGCCTTCTCCAGAATTTTACTTAAGAAAGGCAGGTTAGAGATGGATCTAAAATTTTCAAGAGCCAATAGGTTGAGATTATGTTTCTTAAGTAGGGGTTTAACAACAGCAGTCTTAAAACAGTCTGGGAAGACCCCCGTATCTAATGACGAATTTACTATGTCAAGTAGAAACGATCTTGCATACCAAAATGGAGCATCAGGATTTGGGGCTACTTTGCTGTCTAGGGGCCTGGACTGCTTGCCATTATCAATGGGAAAATGAATTCCCAAGTTTATCAAGGTATCGTACAGGATAACATGAGGGTGGCTGTCCACCAGCTGAAGCCCAGTAGAAGTTGAGTGATGCAGCAGGACAATATTCCAATACATCACAGTAAATCTACTACAGAATGTCTTTAAAATAGAAAATCCACCCCTTGGTGTGGCCCAGATCAGAGCTCAGACCTTAACCCAATGTAAATGCTGTGGAAGGACCTGAAGAGAGCCATTCACACCAGACATCCTAAGAATATGGCTGAGCTGAAGAATGTTCGTAATGAAGAATGGCCCAGCATTCCTTTCTTGTACAGGTCTGATCAGCAGCTATCAGAAGTGCTTGTTTGAGGTTATTGTTGTGGAAGGAGGTTCAACCAGTTATTAAATCCAAGGGTTCACTTACTTTTTCCGCAGTAAGCATGTGAATGTTTTATGGGTGCGTTGAATAAAGGCATGAAAAGTTACAATTGTTTGTGTGTTATTAATTTAAGTATATTGTGTTTGTCTATACTTGTGACTTACATGAAGATCAGATCACAAGTTACCACCAGTTAATACTGAGAAACAAGTCATTCCAAAGGGTTCATATACTTTTCTTGCCACATATGTATATGTATATCATGATGCTTCTGTGTTTTGTTTTTATGTAGTATATTATTATTTCTTATTTATTTGTAATTATTGAAGGCCATGTTGGGGTCAAATACTGAAGTACCTGTACTCTTAATAATAATAATGCATTTAAATTAACTGAACTGAAGACCAAATGCTACCAAACTTAAACACGTTAAATTAGGTGAACAGACACATAACAGGGATGTGTGAGCTATCAGTGCCCTTAAATAAAAACCCATAAATAGGAATAAACAGCATCCTTCTCCTTTCAGTAGTGACCGCAGATTCTTCTGAGGCCGATTCCAAGCTGAGCCTTTCTGAATGCTCACTTCACATAAACTAGAAGTGCAGAGTAACAGCTTCAATGGTCTGCTTTGAAATTGTAGTGTTGGATCCCAGTCGTAGAAATGTAAAACACAACAATGGAATGGCTATTAAAAATCATTTATCCAGCTCGCTTTGTGTTCTAAAAATAGGCCGGCTCTAAAAGCGTGTGCATGTTTGTCTCATTTTCACAGAGTGCTTCATGATGATTTCCACATTATGTATTTAATGATAAAACTCATCACAGTTATGATCTATTATATTGTGTTTAAACTAATATATGAACCTCTTGTGAAAGTTCCATATAAATCATCTACACTTGGTTGAATAATGTATAGTTTATACTTTCTGATCAATTTTTAATTCAGCAACTGTACATAAAACCTTTTAAGTCCATCCACGAGTGAAAGATTCCGACTCCAGGCTCCCTTACTGAAAGGACAAACACACATTTATCTCAAGGAGATCCATAGATTTCTAAATGGATTTTCGACTATTTTATGTTCTCCCAAGTTCTATCCTTTTCAGATTTTCAGATTCTGTTAGTCACTAAATAAAATGTTAGGCCATCCTCAGTCTGTCACAATTCAAATGACTCTAACTTAACACTCAAATAACGTATTCAGTAAGGATGGCTGCTGATTATAAAGCTAATTTCACAATATTGTTTATCATGTTAGGACTCTTAATAATTGAAGTATATTGTAAAATATATTGTAGCATCCTGGCCAGGGTGAAGCCTGGTGGCTGAGGGACTGTTGAGTTTAAGGGGGTAGGCGGAGAGCAGCATGGAGGATTGCTGTTAGGTAAATGAGTGATGCTAGAAGGCAGAAAAGGAGAGGTCCCTTGAAATGGAGGAGCTGGAAATGGAGGCAGGAGTTTCTGGATGGTTTGGGGGATAACGAGAATGTGTGGTAGGTGAGGTATATAAGGGAGAGGTACGAGTGCAGGGTGGAAGAGGATTCTGTTAAAGGAAAGGAGTCTTTGTAAGGTGTCTCTCATAGCCACAACAATGAGAGTTTTACAGGTAATTGTAAGTAGTTCCTGTTCAGTATCGTGACTTGGGAGTCCCAAAAGCACAGAAGACCCAAAAATACTTTGTAATGAATCCAAAAGACAAGATAAAGGTTTCGGGGGATCTGCCCTGTATATTTACAGAAATACTGTAAGGCAAAAAAGCTTTGTTAGTGAAAAGAGTAGTCGTTATAGATCTGTATCTGACTGTCGAACAGGAGGATTGCTGAGTTTATATGGCCGAGAAGGAGGAAGAGGCGGCTCATCAGTGGGAAGTGAGGTCATCCAAGGGACGGTCTACTGCTGAAATAGGACGTGCAGATGTTCTTAACCCTTAAACTGCCAGAACCGGCTATAGTCAATTCCCAATGTAATTTGTCAGCACGCTGGAGCCGAGCATATTCGGCAAAGTACATTCGTTGAACGCTACAACCGGCTAAAGTTGGTTTCCAGTGCAATTTGGAAGCACATCGGAGCAAAGTATATTCAGTGACATACATTCGGCAACGTACATTCATTGAACTCCACAACCAGCTAAAGTTGTTTCCCTGTGCAATTTGCCTGCTCGTAGGAGCCGAGTATATTCGGCGATGTACATTCATTAAATGCCACAACAACAACAACAACAACATTTATTTATATAGCACATATTCATACAAACAGTAGCTCAAAGTGCTTTACATAATAAAGAATAGAAAAATAAAAAACACAATATGAAAACAAAATAAATCAGCATTAATTAACATCGAATAAGAGTAAGGTCCAATGGCCAGGGGGGACAGAAAAAACAAAATAAAAACTCCAGACGGCTGGAGAAAAAAAAATAAAATCTGTAGGGATTCCAGACCATGAGACCGCCCAGTCCCCTCTGGGCATTCTACCTAACATAAATGAAACAGTCCTCTTTGGATTTAGGGTTCTCACGGAAAGGCTTGATGATGATGGTCACGTAGAATTCTGCCTTTTAATCCATCCATCATTGTTGGAGCATCATGAAGCTTTGGATAGGTGGAAGTGGCGCAGGCCACCACCACAAAGAAACCGGAAAAAGAAACAGAAAAGAGAGTAGGGGTCAGTACGGATTGTAGAGCTACCCTGAATAGTTATTATGAGGAAATTGAACATATACAGTAGAGTATCAGGATTAAGTTAAATTAAGTTAAATTGAAGTTATAGAAAGGCCATGTTAAAGTAATGTGTTTTCAGCAGTGTTTTAAAGTGCTCTACTGTATTAGCCTGGCGAATTCCTATTGGCAGGCTATTCCAGA
This sequence comes from Polypterus bichir lapradei, assembly GCA_026402145.1. Lineage (NCBI taxonomy): Eukaryota > Metazoa > Chordata > Cladistia > Polypteriformes > Polypteridae > Polypterus > Polypterus bichir. Next base: position 294,201 of record JANRMT010062853.1, on the reverse strand, counting down.
TTTTAGGTGCATAGCAGCAGAAGGCCGCCTCACCACTTCTTTTAAGTTTTGTTCTTGGAATTCTAAGGAGATACTCATTTGAGGATCTGAGGTTACGATTTGGAATATAAGGTGTCAGACACTCCGATATATAAGAAGGGGCCAGATTATTTAAGGCTTTATAAACCATAAGCAGAATTTTAAAGTCAATCCTGAATGACACAGGTAACCAGTGTAGTGACATCAGAACTGGAGAAATGTGTACTGGCTATAGTCGCTTCCCAGAGCAATTTGCCAGCACGCCGGAGCTAATCAGTCAGTGCCGTATATTCGTTGAGCAGCCAGCTCATGATCACTGCCAGCCCCAGCAGAACTGCAGCATAACTGTCCCTGGTATTCAGCCACTGCACTAGACGAGCCTGCCAGCATCAGCGTTTACCTCTGTGTGTTTGCGTGCAGCCAGTTCAAGTGCAGTTGGCTCATTATTTACTGAATTTCATCAATGGCGTCACTTGCCCCTTATACATGTACTAATAGATTGTTGCAGTAGATTTTTTAATAGTTTTTACAGTTCATTGGCAGAGTGTAAAATGATCAGGGTTGCAGTAATTGTGGTGCTCTTTGCATGAAAAAAAAATGTGTTCCATTAAAATTTCACATTTTCTTTGTGAATTGTGACGTTTACTTAAAACGTGGCGCAGTCCAGGGGTGCATAAACCCCCAAGTGTGTGGCAGTTTAAGGATTAATTGTTCCTGAATACCATCCAAACCCCTGACTAGATATATAAAGGGCCTAGAAGAATGTTTATAAAACAAAGGACTTATTTTAACAAAGGTTCTGAAGTTGAAGAAGTTCCTAATAGCACACAAGGAATTGCCTGAGAAGAAAAGGCAATCCAGAGCAAAGAAAGTCCCAATTCAAAATCCAAAGGCAAAGTTGAAAAGACAGCATAGGTTCAAAAAATCCAAGAAATTACAAAAACAAAAAGGCACAGCAAAACACAAGTAACACTCCACTCCTCAGCACATTTAAAATGAATAGCCAGGAACTATGGAAGGCTCTTAAATATACTGTACAAGGTTGAGTCCCTGGCAGTGATTGGCAAGCGCCCCCACCCCTTAGGGAACCAACAACAAAGTACATGGGATATAAATGAGGCATTTTTCAACGAATAAACACAAAGAATAATGCAAATAATAAACAAAAGAAACTACTACAAGTAAGTGGCAGAAAAATTAGACAAAACACAACTCTAAACCTCAGCCAGGGAGAAACATGTCAGAAACATGACATTCCATTTCCTTTGTTGTTGTTTTACATTTGTGAATTCGTCATCAGAGTAAACTGTTTGTCCTGCTGTATCTTCTTTCTGAGCCTGTTATGGGGAAATTGCGGTAATATTTAAGCACAGATTGTATTAGTAGCTGATAGTCAATAGTGTGTTTTGAGCTACTCAACTCTGAAACTACAGGCTGTTGTTCACTGCGATCCTGAATTAGAATAAAGAAATTCAGAAAATGGATGAATAGCAAAACCCAGGCTAGAGAAGACAGTAAGCCAAAGATTTGAGATTGTAATCTTAATGTAGGGTTAAATCAACTTACATATGATATCAAAGTTCTTCATTTCTAACCAGTGGTGCTTTTCAAGTGAACATTCCGGTGGGCCCATGACGACCTAGGAGAGAAACGGTGTCACAAGGGGCAAATCTATTCTGGAAAGTCGTGTGGAGGGCGCATGTGTGCGTAAGTATGACTGAGAGAGAGATGGCAAAGCGCTTAAAGAGCAGAACTTTTGTGACCTGCTGTACTGTTTAAATCCAGCCTCATTTCACTTCAAAAAACAAATATTTCTCTTCATAAGAAACTACATTGAACATATCAGAGAAAATTGGATTTAATTAGGATGAGTAGTTCCAGTTTGCTATAAACATTTTACAAATGTGTTTCAGATTAAATTATCAAGACAAGGTTACTACCTATTTAATTTTTGAAAAAATAACCTCAAATCGTTCCCCCTAATTTGGCATTTGACATTAAAGAGTCCTTTTAGTAAGATTTCAGTGTCTGCCATTTTGAGTTAAAAAGTTCATAACTCTTGCTTTTATTATAACATTTCCATCAAAGCAGAAGTACTGTTAAAAATACTATAACAATAAATCTGAAATGCTGTCCCACATGCTTATTTATGTGTGCTTATATCAGGTTTGAGAAGAATGTGACACATTACTAACAAATAAATTAAATGGCTTCAAGGCAAAGTGCTCTGCTGCTCACTACAGATACAGTACATTTAATTCATTTTTTGAAGTTTGTGACTCCAATTATCCATTTGTTAAGCATCAATGTATGTGCATTGAAAACATTTTAGATAGAAAGTGTTGTCATTAGGAGTGTGAAACACAGCAAAATGGGTGTGAAGCCTCCTAAGAGGATTGTGAAGGCAGGACCATATTCTAAGCAGCCTGTCTAAGGAGACTCACCTCAAATCCATCTACCTTCAAAATTGCTAACTGCAGGTTTCCAGCAGCCTAGCAGGCTCCAATAAGGTGACTTGGCAAGAAAATGTGAGCACTCCATCCATCGGGCATTAATGGTATAGAGGCTAGACAGAAGTCACTCTTGAGTAAAAGGCATGTGACAATTTAAAGGACTCTGAAAACTTGAGGAAAAAAATTCTCTGGTCTGATGAGACAAAAGCTGAGCTTTTTGGGCAGAACTTCAAGCAGCAGGTCTGGCAAAGACCAGATGCTTTTCATTACCTACCTAATACCATCTCTGCACTGAAGCATTATGGTTGTAGCATCATGCTATGGGGGCGCTTCTCAGCAGCTGGTTCAGGGAAACTATGAGAATTGAGGTAACAATGAATATAAAAAATACAGCAAGGTCCTTGAAGAATACCTGCTCCAGAGTGCACACAACCTCAGACTGGAACAACGGTTCACCTTTTAGCTCACCAGTGACCCAAAGCATACAGTTAAGAAATGGTGGATTGGCTTCAAGACACGTCTCTGACTGTCCTTGAGTGGACCACCCAAAGCCCAGACTTAAATCCCATAGAACAGGGGTTCTCAACGTCAGTCCTGGGGACCCCCTGTCGCTGCAGGTTTTTGTTCCAACCAGCTTTTGTTTTTAATTGAACTCCTGGGCTAATTAAGTGAACTGATATTTCCCAAGTTCTGTGTTTAAGGAACAATATATTAATTAGAAAACTAAGTTTGCTAAATATATATATATATATACGAGGGATATCCAGAAAAAAAGGTTACTAGTGCCCTGGAGGGTGTAGGGAATTTTTTTTTTCGAAGGTTGGCATACCTACGTGTAGGTTCTAACAGTCAAAATAAGCCCGGGACCGCGTCAGTCAGTTGTGAAATGTCATCACAGCAAGCGAGTTCGTCAACCTCTGCTGAGACCGTTTGCTCCACCTACCGCCGATGCGAGATTCGTTCGGTCATCAAGTTCCTCACTTTGCGTCGCGAATCCGCGGCCGAGATCCATCGTCAGCTTGTGGAAGAATTGTGAAAGAATTCTTGGGTGGGAAACGTTTTTCCAACGATGAGGCGGTGAAGGAGACAGTGGAGAAGTGGCTTTAGGAGGTGGAGCGGAGCGTATTCGACGAGGGTATAAAAAAGCTGGTGCCCAGGCTGAAGAAGTGCAT
>JANRMT010062853.1:260414-280558 GCA_026402145.1 Polypterus bichir lapradei | reverse complement strand
ATGATTTAGATAGGAATATAAGTAACGAGCTGGTTAAGTTTGCAGATGATAACAAGATACAGTAGGTGGATTAACAGATAATTTGTAACCCGTTATATTATTACAGAAGGACTTGGATAGCATACAGGCTTGGGCAGATTTGTGGCAGATGAGAAATTTAATGTCAATAAATGTAAAGTATTACACATAGGAAGTAAAAATGTTAGGTTTGAATACACAATCGGTGGTCGGAAAATCGAGAGCACACCTTATGAGAAGTTAGGAGTCATAGTGGACTCTAAGCTATCGACTTCCCGACAGTGTTCAGATTCCATTAAGAAGGCTAACAGAATGTTAGGTTATATAGCACGATGTGTGGAGTACAAGTCACAGGAGGTTATGCTCAACCTTTATAATGCACTGGTTAGGCCTCATCTTGAGTACTGTGTGTAGTTTTGGTCTCCAGGCTACAAAAAGGACATTGCAGCGCTAGAAAAGGTCCAGAGAAGAGCGATTAGGCTGATTCCAGTGCTAAAGGGGATGAATTATGTGGAAAGATTAAAAGAGCTGAGCCTTTACAGTTTAAGATAAAGAAGATTAAGAGGTGAAATTACAGAAGTGTTAAAAATTATGAAGGGAATTAGTACAGTGGATCGAGACTGTTATATTAAAATGAGTTCATAAAGAACATGGGGACACAGTTGGAAACTTGTTAACGGTAAATTTCGCACAAACATTAGGAAGTTTTTCTTTACTCAAAGAACTATAGACACTTGGAATAAACTACCAAGTAGTGTGGTAGACAGTAATACTTCAGGGAATTTCAAAACATGACTTGATGTTTTTTTTGGAAGAAATAAGTGGATAGGACTGGCGAGCTTTGTTGGGCTGAATGGCCTGTTCTCGTCTAGAGTGTTCTAATGTTCTTACATTTAGAGAGTTTGTGATCTTTCTTTGGAATCTTTATCTTTATTAAATGCAAAAGGAGGGACATTTTAATCAGTGTTATGTTATTTTATCAAGTATAATAGGTATGGTGTGTGGTAATGTAAGCTGAAATTCAAATTCAAATTTATAAACAACTGCACAGCTCTCTTTTTTATCAGCTTGTAGCTTTCTGCTCTAAACAAATAAAGGTGTCACTTCCTTTAGTGCAGGGATTTCATTTTTTAAAGGTACAAACATTTAACTTCTCTTGAAGCTGTTCAAGATGTTAAAGCATATTTTAATGTGTTGTCAATAACCATGATTTCCTTATTGATTAAGCATTATTCACATTATCTGTTTGCTATAAAACAGTCTAATAGTGACACTAGTCAAAAATTGATTCTTTTATTTTTCAATAAACAGGTATATAAAACGTCAATAAAACTGATCATGCAAAATCATACTACACTGAGAAACTGTTCTGTTATTGGGAAGATGTAAATGGTGCTGCTCTCTTCTACTATTCTCTATTAACATAAATGGTCCAAGATAAAACGATGTGCTAATATTGCAGCAAGTAATTAATTGAAATGCATTTTTGGCTAAATATACAAACAGTTCAAAAATAAATATCATAAACATCTGTTCATAGAGTGTCTCTTTAATGTCTGCTCTTTGGCAGGTTGTGCTTAGAGACGTTTTACACCAGTTTTCAAACTTTGGTCCATTTTAGTTCTGTGTTTTGCGCTGTTGTGTTTGGTTGGTGATCTCCCACAGTAAGTATCTTAAGGTTCAGGATGTTTCAGGTGTTGTGGATGTAGCACCACAATATGGTGGGTGCAGCACAATAGTTCATATTGTCAGTTTCACTTGGTGGAGGAGCAGTTTCCATCATTTAGACATTGCTTTGAGTTGTTCTTTGCTGATGTTTGTGCATTTTGCATGATTCTCTGTGTCTGGTTTTGTTCTTCTTTTTACAGCATGGTGGTCTTACTATGCTGATACAGGAGAGCTTCTCAGTTTGGGCAGCAATGACAACCATTTTGTACCATCAAGTGAATGAAACACTCCTTTGTGAGATGAACGTTTAATTTATAGCTCATTTTATAAATGCAGGGAAACCCTGGAGGTTAGTGGCAGAACTGGCACTCCAGCCATCATAAAAAACCTCATATTGTTCCACTCCATCTGAACTAGTTGTGTGCTGAGGTGTTGCCCGTCGCATGGCTGCACTTGGGTCCTAATCTGAGATTCTAAATTGGTTTGTCATGTGGTGGAGGCGGCAATGCGCTGTATCAGCGTGTGCTCCTAACCTCTCTCTCTCTCTTTTTCTGAATGCTTAGTGTTAGGACATGTTAGGTGTTTTTGGCTCCGCAGCGAAGAAACTCAGCACAAGATAGCATTTAAAAAAAAAAACTTTAAATCATTTTTATTATACAAGTTGGAAGGCACAGCCATTTTAATAGAAAGAAAAATGTGCTTTTGTATGTACCATTTTGTTCTCCTGGTGCATATGGACAGTGGCCATACATTGTCAGGTGTGGAGTGGATGGTATGGCAGGTGTTTCCATGCAATGGGTGCTTGAGTAGAAACGAGTGCCTGTCACCTATCGGTTTCATCGTGGTGTTCATCTTTTGTTGTATTACAATACTGAAGACTGGCTTATTAAGGCAGCTTATAGCAGGGAAATGGCGTGAATGTCAGATGTTGAAAGATGCAAAGAGTCTGCTATGGGTGTGCATCTTTCGCATAGAAAAGGTCCATGTTGGACGCCTGACCAGAGAGTCAGATGTTAGTTTTGGCCAAGTGATGTTTGACCCTGGATAAATATAGGTCTATTTACTAGCAGGGGCTAATCAGTTTAGAGAAAGAGAATATGTATTCGGACAGCAATTTCTGTGTAAGCTATCATTCTCTCAGAGTTTTAGAAACAAATGGAGTAAGAAAGCGAGAATGCCTTTTTGTTTATTATTTCCCAGATAATAAGGGTTGATCACCTAGAGTCCTTCAAAAAGGGGATTATACAACCTGGGTGAGTTCATGCAGTCTTCTTTCAATCCCAGATGACAATGGTCCAGTTACTCGTTTATAGATTAGGCATATACATTTAAGCAAAAAGGAAGATTTCCTGCTGAAGCGTCTTTCTAAGTGTTCAGCAGATAAGCAGCAGATAAAAACCTGCATGAAAGTGTCCATTTGCAGTTCAAGGAAGAACAATAACAGACACTCACTCTCCCTAACATCTTGCCCAAAATAAACACACACGCACATACAACACCTGCCTTCCCCATCAGCAGAGAGCTCACAGTTTCTCAGAATACAGCATGCTACTAAATCATTATTACACAAGCTCAAGGCCAGTTCCCTTTGGAATCAAAAGCCGCTTGAAGCTGCAAATAGACTGGCTATTCAAAAATGTCTAAGGCCCTGCTTTGCTTCTAACCATGTAAAATACTCTAAACCCTGCTTTGCATTTAAGATTTCCCAGAATACTTTGCACATTGTGTATGTTGTACATTTTGGTATTGTTTTTGAATTAACAGTCACTTTGGCACAAGAAATGGACCTGCTGTGTCTGCCTCCCTTATTGCTCCAGTGACCCTCACTACCAATTGTTGACATAGAAGATCCTTATCTTTTTTATGATTATTTTGGGAGAGGGTCTGACATACCTGCGTGAGAAGATGGTGGTTAATAGATATTTCCCTAAATCTGAGGTAACCTTTGCAATAATGGACTTTAAGGAAACAGTAATTCTAATTGTGGACATTAAAAAGACCCTTTTTCTATTCTCTAGTATTTATGGTAATTGTTATTTGTGTATTAGTGGTTTATTTGTTGCGTTTTTAGTATTGTACTCAACGATCCTGTTAAAGCTGAAGGTAAGGACCTCATGGCATGACAACCACATCAAGGTAAGACACAATAGTGAAAAACTTTAATTAGTTCCAAAGATTTCACAGTTCGTCATGAGGCATGCAGGATCCCCACAGTGGTAACTCTGGATTCCACGTGATTCGTTCTCAGGGTGACTGGCCTGATTGTTCTGGACTGCGCTCAGGTTTTCAAAAGGAGTGAGCACACTTTTTCTCATCTGGCATTTTTGTCAGGAGGGACACTCTATGTCTTTTGACAATCTCGACAAGCTCCTTCATTATTTCACAGGATTGTCAGAAGACAGCACTCACTAGGTGCTCGGAAAGGGTGTGAACTGAAAAGTCAACCGTGATGCTCTCCATGACCTGATCTGTCGTGTTATCCCGGGTAGAGCCAGTGGGCATGCTCGCCCCACAGATTGAATGCCTGCACTCGGGCTGTGCGCTTGCAATCGAAACTCCTGTCCCAGCAGCACTGGGCCTGGCAAATGGGAGTGAGCCAACCGTGGGCAAGGATCTCCCGTTTTTGTGTTGGGTGGTCAATGGCATCATGCTACTCCATGTCATAGTAAGCACGTTACACTTCTCCTGAAAAAAAAGATGCCAAAAGATGTGCCCACTCCTACAGCGGCCAGCACTGACAGGTGGCGGTCCTTCAAAAGATTAAAATATAAGTCTCTACATCGTTCAGAGGGCTCAATGGGACAAGCAGTTGGGACATATCTCTGTCTCGGGCAGGTCAGACTGTTGGTTAGCCTCTTGAACTTGAGGCTGGTTGAACTATTCAGCCAACTGCCATACCATTTCTGTCAGGTCTGCCAAGTCCGATATTCTTTACTGGAAAATCCTGCCGACTGCACCAAATGAGATAAACAGAAAGATAACTGGAGTCCCAAAGAAAGTTGGTGTACCAGTAGTCCAAAGAAATGAACACAAATATTTGCTTGGTGGTTCAACAGAAATCAAGTTTCTTACATGTCATCTCATCCAACTAAGCTCATTAGAAAAAGGAGCTTGTCTGAGCAGGTCAGGCAGGGGGAGTTGCGTCATGCGGATGCTTCTCCCTTAAGCGAGATGTCCTTTTAAGGGAAGCATCTCGGCTTTATAACATCCCATTCCACATGGACGTGGCTCCTGGGACAATGGAGTTCAGTTGTCCTCAAGGGGTGGTTTCTCAGCACTGTGGAGATAAAAAGAGATGACAAGGTTAGTGACCATGCCCCCTCTCATCCTAGGGTGGTATTATAAACCTTAATAGAGTCGAGATGGTGATCCGGCATGATTGTTTGCATGATCATTTCTGGTTATGGCTTTAGATTAGCAATTTGGAATTAGTTTAAAAGCTTTTATGAACTTCTGGCTTTGAAGTATGCTCCTTTAAAACAGACTATTGTTTTGTTTACCTTTTTTTGTCATCAATTCCACTTTCTGGTTCTTAACCATTTCTTTAGGATTCTACTCTTGCTGCAATATCCTTTTTAATATTTGTAAAGCACTTTGAGCATGAAAAAGACACTACATAAATGAAGTCATTTTGAAGAGTGATTATTTGCACCATAGAGAGAGAATGATAGTAAGTATCTGAAAACTAGAACCACAAAGTGCTGTTTCATCAAGATGACATACCAGAGCACAAGTCCTTTGTTCTTTGTTGCTGAAGCAGGGTTCAGACTAATAGCCCATGCTACATATTCACCAGCCCTTAAAGTAAGTGGCCATTTATTTTGTGCTTTTTTGATCATTTGTGTGCTACCAAATTTTCAAGCAACGGTGAAGTGATGTCTGCTGAAAAAGAGTAGTTTTTTGTTTTTTTTGAAAAGATCACAATGTTGCAACATCATTGAACAAGAAGGTAAACCTTGAAGGAGGCTATGTTTAAAAAAATAAAATATACCATCACATCAAATCCTTTACTTCTACATTAAGAATTAAAATGAATAATTGATACATAGACAATAATATCTGTAGCATAAATTGAAAACAGACAATGTTTATAGGTAAAGTTTAACAGAAGAAAATATAACTGTGTTTGTGATTCCAAACACAGAAACACATTCAGAAGCAGTATGGCCACATGGCTGCTTTCTGCTGAAAGATAATGCAACTTCAGGTTTGTTTATACAAAATTTCATGCATCAGAGAGGAAATGTTTAATTAAACTTTGATCCTGTTTTACTCAGCTCAACTACTCACATATATTTTGCTGTAAGGGTTTTATTTACAAATGTATACCAAATTAAGAATTCACTTGAGGTTGGCATTAATAAACTTTTAAATTGCTTACACAGTTTTATTCTACTGCAGTGTTTAAGGTGAAGTGCATCGTTTTAGACGTCAATGTTTCTGATTATTTCTGTTCTCTTTGCATGTCAGTAATGCTTGGTAAAAGTATCTTCTTAGACGACATAAAAAATAAATCCCCTTACCAAACTCGAATCAGGAAGAAAACTTTGGCAGCCATTATGAACCATCACTGGCCCTCCTTTATTCTTTTTCTCTTTTTGGCATCCTGCTGTAAAACTTTGTGCCATTGCTACATTACCAGGCCAATGATCCTGTCTATTAGAGGTGACACAGAGGCAATGAGAGCTTTGGGATACAAAAAATGAAGACTTAATCTTCATTTTTCACTGTTTAGAAAGTGATGGTGGTAGTAGTACATAAAAATGTAAGAAATTTGACAAACGAGGAGATCATTCAGTCCATCAAGCTAAAGACTAAGCTGTCCCAATATCTCATCCAGAAGCTTCTTAAAGGTTGTCAAGGTTTCTCGGTAGTTTGTTTCAGAGGCCTACAACTCTTTTTGTAAAGAAGTTCTTCCTGGCTTCAGTCTTAGACGCCCTTATGCTTTAATTCTCACTGGTGTCCTTGAGTATGTGATTCACCCTTAAGTTTAAAGAATGTTGCTGGAGCTACTTTATTAATTGCTTTGAGGATTTTAAAGACCTGGATTAGGTCCCCATGCAGTTCCCTTTGCTCGAGAGATTCTCTGAGTGTGTCAGAGTAGGACATGTCCTCGAGTCCTGGGATGCAGTTGGTTGTTCTTTTCTGCACAACTTCAAGTGCTTCTAGAGTATGTCTTTCTTGTCCTGTGGTGACCAGAACTGCACACAGTACTCTCACTAGTGCATTATATAGTTTAAGCACAATGTCCTTTGGTTTATTTTCAAGTTTGTTTTAATATAACTTAACATTTTATTTGCCTTTTTAACTGCTTCTACACATTGCTTAGATGATGAAAATATTGTGTCAATATAAACCTGTTGTGATGTGAGATTTTACATATAACTTGATAAATATTTTGTACGTCTTTATTTGTAATTCAGGCAAAGCAATGTAATTTAGTGTTCAACCCCCTCCCCACCACCACCACCACCTTACAACCGAGTCTCTTTGCATTTTATGACAGAGTTGGGAGAGGATGTGTCTTAAACCAGTTTGGCAAGTATTTCCCTGCTAAAGTCTTTCAACCCCCCGCAAAGAAGCTAGGATGTTTAACATATGGTTTGGGGGCATGTGTTAAGATGTTTTATTTCCCCCATTGGTCTGAAGTATGGCTGTTTGGAATTGGCTTGTCTCAGAGGCCTTTAAGTACCATGATGTCCTATTGGCTCTAGGGGTTGGGCAGAAAACCTATAAATTTGCTTGCTTTATCTCACTCTCTCTCTCTTACTAACCAACATGTTCTGAAAGAAGCATCTCTTGCTAACCTGTGATGATGTAGAAGTATCTTTCTCTTGTTAACAACTGATGAAGACCATCACACAATGAACTGACAAGAACAGCACAATGAAGAGCACAGCTCAGCAGACATATTGAACAGGCTTGAGGCCTGTTCTGAAGAAAGCTGAGCACCAGTGATGCCTTAACTAGAGACATTTTAAGTAACTACAAGTCTGTGTGCCACATGAGCTACACATCACCATTTAATCAGGTTGTATGTTTGCCAATATTCGAATTTACTTTGCATTTTGTTATTATTTATGAATATTATCAGTAATACATTATTATATGTGTAACTTAACTCATGCTTGTCTTTTTACTACATCTAATTGCCTGAGGTTATAGATATAGAAGGGAAGGTGGGGACAAGTTATATACAATACCTTATAAACAGTGGTAAGTCTGTGAGATTAGGCATTCTAAGGCTACGTATTAATAATACAATAGGGGAAAGTAGAGCAATATATATATTACTCTACCAAGATAAAACAAAACCCTAACTCATTTTCAGAGGTTCCTTCCTGTATGTGTGGTATAGTGGGTTCACATCTCAGAAAAACTGCCCGTTTCAATAAATAAATAATGAACTTGCTCGTGCTGGAGAGTGGGAGCAAGTGAAAGCAGTCTGCCGAAGACATCCCATCTCCAGGTTGATGAGAAGTGGCCAAACGTCTGTGCATTGTCTTGCCGGCCCGTGCGGACAGTCTGATTGCCTTATTATCACCTCTGGGTGGCAATCAGACGATTGCACCTGCAACACCTCCCCAGCCTATAAAGGGGTGCGCAAAAATAAGAAGGAAAAAATAGGAGCCATTGAAAGAGTACAGACATTTAAAGATGGGAGAAGAAGCAGGCGGAGGAAGAGAGAGGAAACAAGCTGGTGAACAGAGTGGAAACAGGTGGATGGGAGTACAGCCCCAAGGAGAAACGAGTAGCCATCGCTCAGAAGGGGGTTGTGGGTCCCTCCTGTTGAGCGGGCTTGGTGGTTGCCCAACAGACTTTGTGGTATTGGTGATTGGAGACATAGGACAGATGTGATGGGATTCTGCACCTACTGGTCGACGTCTCTCCGGGCTGTGAAGTCCGAATAGGATAAGTCGGAGAAGTGTCAGTTTTAAAGTAAGGCACTAAGGCTTGGGATTTTTAATGTGTTTCCTGCACTGAGTTGCTTTAACCTCACTTTTAAAAGATTTTCCTATTTATTGATTTTAACCTCCACGTGAACACTTTTTTTATGGATTATTTATTTATTGATAGTTTGAAGCACTGCACTTTGGGACAATTGTTTTGTGGATGTTTTATATTAAACGCACTTGCACTTTTCACCATCCTCTTGCATGGTGTGCTTTGTCCTCATCTGCCATGCTTATCCCAGTCATGACTATTGACAGTATTGGGTTCAAGAGGCTCCCATTATAGAAGAGGGAGCAAGGAGCCGACCTGCACTGTCGCAGCACTTTGGGGTTTTCTTCGTTTCCAAGTGTTTGTCCAGTTCTGAAGCCTTTCTGAATTGTTTTTGCCACCTCCTCTGTATCTGTTATTGATCCAGCTTTAGTATCATCTGTACTAACTATACCAAAACTAATGTCATAAATATAAATTAGAAAAAGTGCAGGTCCCAGGACAGACCCCTGAGGGATGCCAATGATGACCTCACTCCACATGAAGCAGTCTCTTCTTACTTGTACTCGTACTCATATTATCACATATACGATGAAAATCTTCTCGTGTGTCTGACCAACACGTGGAACTTTGCAACTGTCTAACAAAACAATAAAGAAGAATGTAGTAAAATACTTCATTTCATTTTATGTAAGAGTAAGCACAAATCAACTTACCCAAAGTGCTCCTTGCCTGTGTTTCCATATTACTTGTTCAGTTACTTGTTCAGTTATGCTGTCACTTCCACATGTGTTCATAATATTGCAGAATTCCCAGGAGAGGGTGGGCAGCCAAATGGCCTAGGTCACCAGAACTATCAATTTGTTGGACTTTACAAATGCCGTTTCATGTTTATTTCATTCAGGGATACTGTTGACTGAAGTTTTTGTAGTTGTTGTTTTCATCTTCTGCATCCACTTGCCATATCTCAAATATTATTTTGATTTGGCTTAACAATGTCATGATTTTTAAGTTAATAAATAAGGTTCATTCTGTTTTACTGTGTCTTAATATTAAGGTGTGTGTTTATGTTCAGTCACTGAGAAAATTAGAAATGTACACCCGCTTATCCATGTTAATCATTCAATCATGTGACAGCAGAACGATGTCTAAAATCATGTAGATACTGACTTGGGAAAAGATTATGATTTCAATGATTCAACCATGGCATGATTACCTGTGCCAAACAGGCTGGTCTGAGTATTACTGTGACTGCTGATCTCCTGGCATTTCCATACAACAGTGTGAAAAACAAAACATATCTAGTGAGAGTCAGTCAAGTGCAAGGAAATGCCTCGTTAATGAGAGAGGTCAGAGGTGAATGGCCAGACTGGTTTAAGCTAACAGAAAGGCGGCAGTTACTCAGCTATCCACTCTGTACAATTGTGAGGACCAGAAAAGCAACTCAGAATGCACAACATGTCGAACTTTGAGATGGATGGGCAACAACAGCAGAAGACTGTGTTGGGTTCCACACCCTTCAGCCAAGAAACAGAAAGCTGAGGCCTCAACGGGCACAAGCTTGCCAAAACTGGACAAATGTAACCTGGTCTAATGAATCTTGATTTCTGCTGAAGCACACAGATGGTGGGGTCAGAATCTGGTGCCAACAGTATGAATCCATGCATCCAGTCTGTCTTGTGTTAACAGTCCAGGCTGCTGGTGGTGTTGGTGTAATGGTGTGGGGAATGTGTTCTTGTCACATTTTGGAGACCTTTAATACCAATTTATCTTCGATTGAAGGCCACAGTTAACCTACCTTCTAATGACTACATTCAGCATGATAATTCACCATGTCACAAAGCCAAAGTCATCTTAAACTGGTTTCAAGAATGTGACAACAAGTTCAGTGGCCTATCTCTGTCACCAGACCTGAATACAATAGGACATCACTGGGATGTGGTAGAATAAGTGATTTGCACCATGAGTGTGAAGCTGACAAATCCACAGAAATTGCATGATGCAATCATGTCAACATGGACCAGAATCTCAAAGGAATGTTTTCAACATTTTGTGGAATTCATGCCACAAAGAATTGAGGATGCTTTGAGAGCAAAAGGAGGTCCTACACAGTATGAATATAGTGTTCTTAATAGTTTGCCCAGTGAGTGCATGTAAATGTTATATGATGTAATAAAATACTATTATTATAATATAGCTTTAAATATGTTTAAAGACTCTGTGCCTGTACTCAGTTAAAGCTGCTGTACAAAAATGAATTAAACTGAATTGAACACTTCAGATTATCTCAAATGGCGTTTACAGCAGATCTTATGTTACCTAACTGTTTTAAATGTTCTAATTCTTTACAAAACTATATCTTGGACACTTGCAGACATTCGCAGCTGATTCTGGGTGTATTGATAAGGGAAGAGAAACAGGAGCATAGGAGTCAGTTAGAAAAGTTTGTTTCATGGTGCAAAGAGAATTGCCTGTAATTTAACATCAGAAACACGAAGGAACTGCGTATTGACTTTCACAGCACCACACAGACTCTATGTCCCGTCACTATTCAAGAAGTGGATGTAGAGGTGGTCCACTCCTACAAGTGCTTGGGGGGTCCACATCAATGACAGGTTGGAATGGTCTCAGAACACAGAGGAACTATAGAAGAAAGGACAGGGCAGAATTTATCTATCTATCTATTGTCACACATGTGCGCATGGGAAACAGCTAAGGGCCTAAATAATAGTAATTCTACGCCAGACCGGGGGTGGCAGAGTGTGCAAACTATCTCTCTCAGTCTCTTGCAGACCATTCCCAGGAAATCCCGCTTGATTCCGGCACTACTGATGACATCATTTCCGGTCCCGACACCAATGATGGTGTCGCTTCTGGTCACGATGATGTCACTTCCAGATTTGGTGCCAACGATGATGTCACTTCCCCTACTCTTGCTTAAAACGGCCATTTTGTCTCAAAGTCAGTCCTGTTTTGGACTCTGTTCTATGCACATCGTGCTTATTTAAAATCAGCTTTTGCAGCCAGGAAAACAATATATGGGTGGCTGCCCCAAACCTTTATGATGTCTATGACTCATTCTTATGACACTATCTATCTATAAATACCAGGGTAGTGTGGACAAAAAGCGAAAACAGAAGCTAATGTCTCCATTTATAAACAAAAAACATAGTAGGGTGGACATAGTATAACCAATATTGACTTTCTATGAGTAAATGCAAACTGGAGCTACAATTAATAGCACAATTAAGGAACACAAAAAGCTTCAACTATCCTCCAATTTGCAATCTTATTTTCTTAATTGTCTTGGACTGAAACAGTCGGCCCAGCAACTACACCGCCAAGACCTATGGCCTGGCAACCTGAGGGGCGTTAGACTTAGACAAGCTGTACTTCTTCCAAATACTTCTCCAGTCGGTTATCAAATAGGCAGAAAATACAAACATTCAGTAAGTAACTAAAGTGAATATATATATATATATTGATGAAAAGAAGTGAAACAAAATGCCAAACAGTATAAATACAGTAGAACCTCGGTTCATGACCATAATTCGTTCCAAAACTCTGGTCGTGAGCCGAAGCAATTTCCCCCATAGGATTGTATATAAATACAATTAATCCGTTCCAGACCGCTCAAACTGTATGTAAATATATTTTTTTTAAAGATTAAGTACAAATATAGTTAATTACACCATAGAATGCACAGTGTAATAGTAAACTAATGTAAAAACATTGAATAACACTGACACAAAACACCCAGGCTCCCTGCTCAGCTGAAGGAGCAGGCTCGCGCTCTCTCTCTCTCTCAGCAGCACACACCCTCCCCCTCTCTCTCAGCAGCACACACCCTCCCCCTCTCTCTCAGCAGCACGCGCTCGCTCGCTCGCTCGCTCTCTCTCGTGCAGGCAGGCAGGCACGCACACGCAGGCAGGCACGTATGACCGAGAACAATGCAACACGTGCGGAAATCATCGGCGCGCACAAACCGAAAGGGAAACTCGCTTGTTCGTATACTGAGTGTGTGGTCGTAAACCAGGGCAAAAGTTTGGTGAACTTTTTGGTCGTAAACCGAGTTGTACGTGTACTGAGACGTTCGTGAACCGAGGTTCCACTGTATCTCACCTCCCCCTCCTCTAACACACACTACCCCACGAGTGAACAGTGGAATATTATAATAAACAGTGCAGCAATAAATATACAGAGTAAACCCTCCCTTGATCTTACACTAAACATAAAGCAAATATGATGCACACGAAACACATAACGCACGTAAAGTCCAAGAAAATGTCCAGACAATGATAAATGATAATGAACTTGAACCGGTTAGAAACTGTCCAGCGGTAACTGCGATATGGAAGCACTTAATTGTTTTTGCTCCTTTCCCGAAATAGAAATTGTCTCACCATATGGACCTCAGTGTGTCCTGTTACTACTGAACCCCGAGGTTTCGTGAGAATGGCGAGATCATTACAGGTCCGTCATTGAGAGCAGCAAGCTGTGGAAAGGTGCGTGACGACCCGGATCAGCGTTTCTCTGTTCCTTGTGATGTGTTTCTGTGTTGTGTTCTGGTTTCTCTCCTTTCTCCCTCTATCTGCTTCTCCTCTCGTTTAAATAAAAAATAAAAGGATGAACTTGATGGGTGGACAGGAAAATTATCTTGAGGGGTCACGGCCCTGCAGTGTTCTCCTTCCCCCTTTTTTTTTCAGGGGACAACATTTACACAGACACACCATAGACTACATAAATGGTACAATGCTACAAAAGATGCGACTCAGCACAAAACACATTAAGATGTCCCTATTCATGTAGCACCACTACAAAACATTTGGAGCCATGGTGGGTACAAGGCATGCAGTTCATTTTGTTTAACTGCTAAACTCACATTCTCAGTTTTTTCTTATTTCTTCTTTATTAAAATACTGAAAAGGCATTTGGGTTTCATCATTGTCCTTCCCATCTAGTACATATTTACATGGGTTTAGAGAGTAAAGTAAAAATACATTTTCTAGAAAGTAATGAGTAAAGCAGTCCTGTTACAATTTGAGAAAAGTCATTAGTGATTTGTAATTGATTACTTTATTTTTGAGTAACTAACCTACCTCTGGTTGTCATGAGCAAAAACCTTCACCGACAGCATGAAAGATGCAGTAAGTCAGGAGCCAGGCCTTGATAAGATGCTGGTTCATCACACCAATGCACTCACCCACCAGGTCACCTGTCTATCCTTACATTTTCACTACAGAATCATGAAGCGTCGGAGCTTATGCATGCCACATTGGGCGCACGCTGGGGCACACTTGCCGACTCCCACCCGGTAAATTATGAGTTAGCAAATTCATGTAACATACATGTTGTTTGGATCTTGGGTGATGCCAGACCATAGGAAGAACAAGCACATTGCCTTCAGACAATAATCAAGCCTGAAACTGAACTACAGTTATTGGAGCTGTGAGGCAGCAGCACTAACCACTCTGCTTCAAAAATAAACATACATTTTAAGACTACTAAAGAATATTTATGTACATTACTGTGTTGCAGCAATTCAATTCCAGAAGGAGATCTATTAGCTGGGACCACTTAGCAATGGGCAAGCATAAGGCTTAGAATACTAGAGCGAGATGTCACTAATTGGGCATTTTAATTTGGTATGAGAAGGGTGAGTGTTAAACTTCATTATTTTTAATTATATTCAGCTACTATGTCATATGGATATAATATTCACCACATGGCTTTTGGGAGCATTACTAAAAGGATCGGCACAAAAGTGTACAAGGATACACTTAAAGAATACAAATTAAATAACTCAGTCATTCAAGTGTAATTAGGAAAGCAGTACAGCATGACAAGTTGTGGGCTGTTGTCTGATAAGAGCCGACTCCGCAGAATGCCTCCAGCACCTGGTAAGTGCTCCTATCAGAAAACACCTCTCACGCCCCGCAGGGTTTTAGTGATTTTACAAAAATGACCAAAAAATAATAAATAAATAACATGATCCTTAATCGGACAGCAAAACTCAAATTGCTTTCCCTTTGGAACACAAAATAATATCTGTTGCACTGCCCCTGGAAACGGGCACTGGTTCCAAGGTTCTTATTCTGCTGCCAGCTCGTCCAGTCAGCTAATGGAAAAAATCTCTTATCTGTTAATAAAGTGTTGACCTTTTTGGCAGATCCTACATGTGTGACAGTTTGGGAAGCGATAAAGATGAGTTTGTAATCACCTTTCAAGAAGTAATGTTACAACTGCAAGAGTTTCATCTTATACTTCACAGAAAAATCCAGAACTACTGCATGAATATGGGCATTCAGTCAGTCAATTTATTCATTATTTTTGCAGTATTCAAAAATCTCTTTTTTAGCAACACAGGCATTCCACAGATAACTGTCTAGCTATTCATCAGTTTTCTAAACCTGTCAATTCCAGATCAGACCTGTGTTGTGGCTTTAGTGCAAAGTATGAAGCAGGCCTGGAGGGGGTGCCAGCCCACGAAAGGGCACACTCACTCACATACCCACACAAATGATGAGGGGCCACCAACCAACCCAACCTGATGTATAGGGGAAATGATTGAAAACCTTTCTATACATTCATTTTTAAACCAGCAATTGCAGGTTCATTGCCATTCTTCAATTCAATCTAATCCAGTTTATTCCATATAGTGGCTTTTAATGATGGCAAGCTCTTAAATAAATTTAAAAAAAGAATTAGAATACATGTTCACATACATCAACATGCAAAAATATAAGATAACAGACTTCAGGTTTAACAAATAATAAATCATAATCTAATCTAATCTCATTAATTAATGGCAACCAATCTGTCCATTCATCCATTCATTTTGTAACCAGTTTATAAAGTTCCAGCAGTGCCTGTCTATGGGCACAAGACCATACCAGCCATTCTTGGAGTGCCACACTGTTGAACACACCCGTACTTGCTAACTCATACAAAGCCTACAGAAGTGAATATGAGGGGAGACCCAAAAAATTCAAAGACTTTAAAAAAAAAAAACTTGGAGCAATTCCCTTTTGGTCACCTTCAAAATACTTTCCTTCAGATGCAGTAATAATAATAAAATAATAATAATCACTCATTACATTTATAAAGTGCTTTTCAGGGTACTCAAAGCTGTTTACACAGTGAGTGGGGAGCCACTACAACGATCAGTAATGTGTAGCATTCACCTGGATGATTTTGCTCCAGTACGCTCACCACACATTAGCTGTTAGGTGGTGAAGTGATGAGAGTGAAGTGATTAAAAGAAGTGGTGAGGCGGCCTTCTGCCGTTATGCTCCTAAAATCTGGAATAGCTTACCAATAGAAATTCACCAGGCTAATACAGTGGAGCACTTTAAAAAGCTGTTAAAAACTCATTATTTTAACATGGCTTTCTCATACCTTTATTTTAGTTTAACTCTGATTTTCTGTATATGCATTTAATTATCATTATCATTCATGGTGGCTCCAAAATCCGTACTAACCCCTACTTTCTCTGCTGTTCTTCTTACAGTTTTCTGTGGTGGTGATCAAAGCACCGTGCTGTCCCTACATTGATGGATTGATGGCCAGTGGTCCACATGACCCTCATCATCAAGTTCTTCCATGTAAAGCCTGTAAACCATGAGGACTGACTGAGATCATTTATGTTGGGTAGGTAGAATGCCCAGTGGGTGCTGGGTGGTCTCGTGGCCTTGGCACCCCTGCAGATTTTGGTTTTTTTTTTGTTTTTTTTTTCTCTAGCCTTCTGGAGTTTTTTTGTTTTTTGTTTTTTTTCTATCCTCCATGGCCATCAGACCTTACTTTTATTCTATGTTACTTAGTATTGCCTAATCTTATTTTTATTTTTTTATAAACTTTTCTCTCTTCATGTTAAAAATGTGCTATATAAATAAATGCTGTTGTTGTTGAGAGAGAAAGCCAAAGCAAAATAGCATGGTGCCAGTGCAAAAAAAATAATAACTATGTTCTGGAAATGTTATAATGAAGAGTAACCATGCAGAAATGTTCCAGAATAATAGAAGCCAATTTTCCCATGAGTAGTTTTGCTTAAAAAATGCATTTTAATATGAATACTTTTTTAAAGTGAACAACTCTGAACACTTGTAGTCTGATGAGACAAAAGTGTAACTTTCTGGCTTGAACAAATTTAATGCTGTACATCTGCCAGGTAACACCATCTCTCCTGTAAAATTTGGTGCTGACAGCATTATGTTATGGGATGCTTTTCAGCAGCAGGATCTGGCAGTCTGGTCAGAACTGATGAGAGGAGAATTACTGCAAAATACACATAGATCCTGCAGGAAAATATGTTCCCCTCTTTCAGAAAGTTTAAACTAGAAGTTTGTCTTTCAACAGGGCAATGGCCCAAAGCACACTGCCAGGGTAACAATGGAGTGGCTTAAAATGAAGACCATTGATGTCCTTGAGTGGCCCAGACAGGTTCCTGACCTTAGAACGTCTGTGAATATGCCTAAAAACCACTGTCCACCGCTGCTCCTTAACTAACGTGGTATAACTGGAATAATTTTGCAAGTTTAGTATTTAGGAGTTAGTAGCATTTTGCAGTAAGGTTATATTTTAGTATGAAGTTGTTAAAAGTATTAGGATGATGCATTTTTCTGTAAGCCGGGATTGTATGTTGTATGCATTAAGATGTTAGGAGTAGCATTTTATGATTTCATTAAACTTCGACGTATTGTAAGTGAGTATCTATTTTAAATTAAATACATAAGGAGAACTGTGGTCAGAGCATAAGTTGTTAAGCACATATGTAGTTCACAGTTACACAAGCACATCATATGTCACCCAACAGGTAATTCATGTCATACTTCTGACATCAGAAGAGAGGAGATGAGTACACATCTCGGGGCAGAATCACACACTAGACTAGCTTATAAGGTCAAGCGATGAGATGATTAGAGGAAGGAGGAGGGGGCCATCCATGCTGGGAGTCATCTGAGTTATAGCCATGTAACCAAAAGAGTTGCTAATGACCTAAACACCATCACCCATTGGGTGTAATGGTCAGCATCAGACTTGAAGGCTGCTGAACATCCAGGCTGTATGGTATAACTTGGTCATAGTCTAATACGTAGTAGATTATTACTTATTATTCTGCTTATGGCATTAATAATTAGAATAATCATAATGAGCAAATAAAATGGGCATTTATACTCTTCTGTTGTTCTATTTTTCTGATGCACTCAAATAGGTTGTCAAGCCACATAGAGAATATAGTAGGGATTGGCTTCTGCATAAGCATCACAGTAGCCGTCAGTCCTGGGTGAAGTCAGACCATAGTCCTGGGTGCGAGAAGACCGTGTCTCATTTCAGAAGGGTAAGTGTAGGAAAAGAACGTGAACAACAAGTAGTGACATATAACTGTGGGTCTATGGGAAAAGAACCTGTGCATTTAAGACAGGAATTAATTTTTTGAGGAAAGTCACCCCAATACCTTTCCAAAGTAAATTTTCAATTTTTGCAATTTAGGTTAATTATTTTCTTTGATTTTTGAGCTGCACTGTGGAAATGTTTGATTCATTTATTAAGGCACCATTAAGTACATGTTAATGTATCAATTGAGTACGGACAACTCACAATGGAGGAGAAAAAAGCAAATCCTCCAGTATTTCTGGACAGCATAAACTTTATGGTGGTCCAGGGTCATTTACAATTGGCACAGTCAGCATTCTCTGTGGAGTTTTCAAGCTCTCCCTATGTTCCTACAGTCCAAAGATGTGAAGTTTAGTACTTTACAAGGCAACTTTGGAAAATGTATGGACTTTTTAAATCGTATTGCAACTCTAATGTAGCCAGCCACCATAAAGCCTTTTATGACTTT
The DNA here is from genome assembly GCA_026402145.1 of Polypterus bichir lapradei. Taxonomy (NCBI): domain Eukaryota; kingdom Metazoa; phylum Chordata; class Cladistia; order Polypteriformes; family Polypteridae; genus Polypterus; species Polypterus bichir. The sequence goes on along the minus strand of JANRMT010062853.1, from coordinate 262,089 downwards.
TAGTGTTCTAATATCAATTTACAGGAAGGGTATCATAACACACTGTTCACCCAGCTAATAGATATCCATTGATTCATTCATTGATCCACTTATTGTGTCCTGAGTAACGGTGAGACAGAGCTTACCACAGCAATACTGGCCATGATGTGAGGTGTAGTGGTTAAGGCTTTGGCCCTAGGAGTTTAAATCCTGAGGTCGTGGGTTCAAATCCTGTTTGACCAAGAGCAAGTCACTTTACCTGCTTGTGTTCCAGCTGGAAGAATACAAAAACATATAAACAATTATATCTCTTAAATGGTATTAGCTGCCATTGATAAAGGTGTTAGTCAAATAATAATACCATATATACTCGCATTTAAGTTCTCCCGCGGATAAGTCGGGGCTTGATTTTACTGTATAATTTCCATATTTTATAATGTCAGCCATACAAGTTGAATGCAGAAAACTCATGCTATTGGTACAAGGGATTATGATACACTAACGCCCACCTGAGAGAGTAACCATGGAGCACACGGTCTTTTCTTTCTATGTATTGTGCCTACGTGACCACACGGTAATACATGAACTATTCTGAAGCGACGTTTGCACTGTTTTGTGTTTTTTGTATCTCACACCCTCATACACCTTTATCATAAGAGCATCCCTTATCTACGATGGAGCGTTCGATCAGAAGAAAATATGAAGCTCATTTTAAATTAAAAGTGTTTGAAGTGGCGAAAGAAATTGGTAACTGCGCTGCTGTCTGAGAAACTGGTGCGAGATTGGAGGAAGCAAGAAGATGTAAAAAAAACAAAAAACTTAGTGTCACATTTTTGAATAGGCGTATACCTGTAAGTCGGAGACTTATTTTATGATCAATTTTCTTCTATGTAAGTATATACAGTAATAACTCTGGATGAAGTGCCAGTCCACATAAGCTTCAAATGCAAAAAGACAATTTTAGTTCTGTTCAACAATCAAGTTCACTAGCTGCCTTAAAACTGCACATCCCACTTGGTTGTCAGCAGTTGTGTGAATGTCTCTGGTCTTCTGGTCATATTATACAGTACATCCCTATATTTGAGTTCTGAGCAGGTCACATCCAGCATGTAAAGAAGCCTTTTTCTAATGTTTTAAGTGTTGTCTGTACAGCTTTGAACTCTTCATTCAAATGTGACATGAGCTAGCAGAGCAGTATGAATATTTGACCTTGCCTTAAAGCTTAAATTATATTTTCAATTTGTTTTATTTTCCTTTTCGTGTACTCCTCACATTTGAACCATAATTATGCATACTGCACAGATTATTTTAAATGCATATTAAAGTAATAATCTGTTAAAAAAAAAAAAAAAAAAAAAACATTAAAAGCAGTAATCTAAAAATCAGTTGGAGAAGATAAAGTCTAAGCCACAGGTCTTTGTATTTAATAATTAAAATTCACTCAGATATATTATTATAGTATCTGCATCGTAAATATTACAAGATCAGGCAAAAAAGGGTAGATGGACCTCTGTTTAATGAAACACACGGTGCAAGTTACGAAGGTCTCTTTGTGGCCCGCCATTGGGTTTAATTCCACAAATTAAAAAGATGCAATACCTGGTGTGACTAGTAGGAAGCAGAAGGTTCTCATTCCGAATCCATGACCTGATAGATAGATAGATAGATAGATAGATAGATAGATAGATAGATAGAT
>JANRMT010062853.1:178751-260404 GCA_026402145.1 Polypterus bichir lapradei | reverse complement strand
AGATAGATAGATAGATAGATAGATAGATAGATAGATAGATAGATAGAACTGTATTGGCTGTTCAGATAAGTGATAGGAAGACAATTTATTAACAATATACAGGTAAAGAATGTAAAGGATACAGGATGGAAGGAGTGAACACAATATAAAAATAATGCTCGGCTGGGCCTAACTATACTTTTGCAGTGCTATCTCCTCCTCACGTCTCAGTCTTCTTCCTCCACAATATACTGTGCTGAGCTCATCTTCCACCTCTTCACCAGATGCCTCTGCTACACATCCATCTTCTGCCTGAGGAAGGTAGAGGTAGAGGCCCTTATAAACTTAGACCCAACAAAGCTTTCATTGCCTCTGCATCTTAATAAGCCCTTCCATGTCATCCCCAATTCAGTGGACTCTCTTGTCTTAGAAGTCTTTGCAGAAGCCAGAAATACAGCTGCACAGGACTGGTACTGTCAGCTAGTGGCACCTTTACACTTAGTCCCGTCTGCAATGTTTACCATCCTTCAACTCTCACAACTGCCCTGGTTGCATTCACTCCAGGAATAAAATCATCTTTACTGGAAAAAAGACACATTTGGAAATGTGATGAGGCAATCAGAACAGAGCAAGAGAAGGTGAGAACAGAGCGACCTGGAGAGAGTATTTGCATGTGGACCCAGGGCCATCTTTTGAGGGGCGACTAGGCCAATCACCCTAGGCCTTGCCCTTTATGGGGCCCTGCATGAGATGAACTTTAGGTTAATTAAAATTGTATTTATTAAAATTTTAAATATAACTTAAATACAGTAAAACATAACCAAATTTTCAAAATTTGCAGTACTCACGCAAACAGCTGTGGCACCCTTTAATTCTCTCAGAATATTCTTTCTACAGTGTTTATTAGAGTGCAGTGTTTATTTAGATGCAGAGTTTATTTCCCTTTCTCAATTTTTGTTTATAAAAACTAGTAATTTCATTTGTGTGACATTAATGCTTTAAGTGATTCATAATCCATTATTTATCAGATTATAAAATGCAATTTTGAGATAACAACAGCTACTGAGCTATGCACTTTACAATCTTTTGGGTGCACCAAGAATTTCAGCGTAGGGACATCACGCCTGCCTGGCACTTCAGTTCATTAAAAGTGAATCCCCAGTTTTAACACACCATGCATTAATGTGAATATTTCATACCAGTGACCACAAATCCAAGGGACTTCTTGTTTTACAGTAAGTTTTTAAGAATATTTTTCTGGAAGAAAGATTAAGCTTTGGGTGTCAATACAGCGAGTCCGTCCCCCCCCCCCCCCTTGCACAGCTGCACTCGGATCCCAAGCCAGGTGGTCCGTCGTGTGGTGGGTGCGGCAATGCGCTGTAATGCTCCCAACCTCCCTCTCTCTCTCTCTTATAGTTATGCTGTTAAATGCTATATTTTGGAGAGCTGCTTCAAGACAAATAAAGTTATTTACTGACTCAAAGAGTTGCCACACCGTTTTTATATGACTGTATCGTTTATTTGTGATGAAGTGTTTATTTTCGTGAATATGGTACTGACACAAAAATTGTTTTTGAAAGTCCGTAGATATGTTGACTTGTAATAATATTTATTGACGAGAATGTTGTTGCACCCTTGGGCTATTGTTGTTTAATTTTGGAGTTTGCTCCATGGAAGTTCAGAAAGATTAGACTGTCAGAAAGTTGAAAGGATTTTGATATGATAAAAATATGAGCAGTGTAAATGCATATTCAGTTTGAATGCACTGCTGACCTGTAGGCCAATGGGTTGCCTTATCTTCACGTTAACAGCTGGGCACCATGGAGGTTGCTCACCACAGGCCCTGGCCACAACTTGAGTCAGCCCTGGACCAAATAGGTGTGCCATCTGACTAAACACAGGGATTTTTAAACCTGCCATTTAGCTCTTCCGTTGCAAGAAGCGCCAAATGTGCAACAGAGTCAAAAGGAGATTATACTGGCAGCAGTGGTCAAAGGTACAGGATGCCAGTCCATCACAGGGCACATTCATGCAGAGGCTGGGTCATTTGGTGCCCAAAACAAGATCGTCTTTCATGGCCACAAGCTGCACTTGCAAATGTTGGACGCGGTGCCATTAGCACCCGCTTTATTGCCACAGATTCTTTCAGGAGTAAAGCAATGGCAAAGTGCAGTAATACGCTTCACTCACTCTTGATACGGGTTTCTGTATTAGTCTTATAATAAATTAAACAAATACTAATATACCACTGAAATAGGGAAAATATTACACACACAATATTTGCAACTGCAAAATACAAAAAAAATGTATATTTAGTTACGAATGTGGAAAGAGAATAATGCTATTTCAAAGGTAAAGCTGGCTAAAATAAAAGGAGACACCATGATAATTAATCCTTTACAGAATTTGTATTTGTGTCTCTTTAATCGCAAAACCAGTAGTGACTTATAATAGAGCAACTTTTTAAAATTGATATTCAAGGACCCACATTTTTGAGGCTTTCTGAGGACTTCCAAAGGAATTAATTCGGTGGCACCATAACCCCTCAGCCCCCACATACCACCCCCCCACCTTGCTTAAAGGTACTACTGTACAAAAGTTGGCAATGAGAAATATTAAAGTGTGGGGATAGAATGCTTACAGTGTGAAAGCAGAATATTTCCTTTTTATAAGACAAAGTTACTTTTAAAAACTACTTCTGAGTTTCAGTGCTTTGAAATACACAACACAGAAAAGAACATTTCAGTGGAGAACTTGTACAGGAATTCAGTACATTTACGGAACTGAATACTTTTTTAAGGCATCATACATAAAATTTATAATTAATTTTCATTAAATTTCACCCACCACTTCAGGTCCGGGAAAGGTCCAAAAGGCTCAACAGTGGGTAAATGGCTGTCAAGGCTGAGATGTGGGGTATGTCAGGGAAAATATCAAGTTAAATAAGAGTATAAAAATAACAGAAAGTCACCCTTACCAACATCTCCAAAGATGGACGTCCTTTATTACATCCAGCCTGGCTGATGGAGCCTGACAAGTGCTCTGCTCAGTGCCGCATGACAAGGCTGACATATCTTAACAGAGCAACATCTTTTACAAATTTAGGTTCATTTACGAAAGAAAGTCAGATAAATGGTATGAGGGTGGCAGGGTGGCACAGTGGATAGCACTGCTGCCTCGCAGTTAGGTGACTTGGGTTCACTTCCCGGGTCCTTCCCTGCGTGGAATTTGCATGTTTTTCCCATGTCTGTGTAGGTTTCCACAGTCCAAAGACATGCAGGATAGGTGCATTGGCGATCCTAAATTGTCTCTGGTGTGTCTGTGTAGGGATGTGTGTGTGTGTGTGTGCGTCCTGTGGTGCGCTGGTGCCCTGCCCGGGATTTGTTCCTGCCTTGAGCCCTGTGTTGGCTGGGATTGGCTCCAGCAGACCCCCATGACCCTGTAGTTAGGATATAATGGGTTGGATAATGGATGGATAAATGGTATGATCTTTAAACACACATATCTCATAAGTTCCATCAAAAGATCTGAAAACAGCTAGACAGATTAAAAGCCTTTGTGTTTAAATGTTGTGTGGAATTGTTGCTTTGTTGCTGCTCCAGGTTCAAGAGGAGGATTCTTCTTTCATTGGAGTGCACTCTTTCTCTGTGTGATGTGGTCTTTCTTGGTGGTTTGCAGTGCTTTATTCAGTTAGACCCTTTGCTGTATCATCTGCAACTTCATAGGAATGATCGTTACTCTTTTTGGCACAAGAATGTAAATGCTGAAGTTCCCTTCTTGAAGTGATGACTACTTCTCAGCCTTCAGACTGGATCAATGTTTAGCTTGGCAAACTGGATCTCAGCTTTCCGGTTCCCAAAGAGACGACGCAAATATTTGAGTCGTTGAATAGGACTTCTTACGTACAAATTCTTACAGAAAACAAAATTAAAAGTTATGTTACATGACCTCATAGTTCTTATAGTTAAAAGCTTGTACAAACAATACATCACTTTACAAATTCATACATAACGTTTTTTTCCCTTACAGATAAAATGCACTTGTTTAACATTTAAATACAGCCCTATTACTTTGTACTCACCGATAGGACCGAACAATAATGCAAAATGTTTAAAACAATGCATAAAATCATTCCTATCCTCACTGTTATAATTAAAATACAGTGTTTTCTCGTTACAATGCAGCATCACCCACATCGATATCACATTGCAATATTTTTCTTCCTTCCCTCAAAGATGGCTGAGCAGCAACCCCTGCCCTAAATGGCTTTCTTGAACATCCTGATACAATTGTGTACAATTTGACAGACAGACTGTTATCTACTAATCAACAGAAGTGTTTAAAATTCTAAATGATATTGCATTCCACTTTCTGTATTTCTGAATTTTATTTATCTATTTTTTGGAAAGACGTTTTTGAATCTTCTGACTATCAGTGTTGTTATTTAGACACACACTGTGTGGACTTGAACCCGGACACAGACAGGCGGACATCGTCAGTTCACCCAACACACGTTTATTTTCAATTATTTACAGTGCACTCCCCAGTGCCTTTTGCACCGTTCCCCCAATGTCCAGGCCTCACAGTCAAAATGCCTCTCTCTCCTGGCCGCCTCCAGTCCTCTCTCCAGCTCTGTCTCTCTTCCACCCGACTTCCGCCTCGAATGAAGGGAGACGGCCCCTTTTATACATGACCCGGATGAGCTCCAGGTGCTTCCGACACTCCCCCGTTGACCACGCCCCAGCGTGGCAGAAGTGCCGGCTGTTCTCCCGGCAGCTCTCCGGGTATCCTCCTTATTCTTCCCCCCAGCACTTCCTGGTGTGGCGGAAGTGCTGAGGTAACAGGTCCCCAAGGCATTGGGGCGCCTCCTGGCGGTGACCACGGGCCCCTACAGGGTGGGGCTTCCATGCCCTCAACCCGTGGCCCCAAGAGCAACCAGGAAGGCGGCCCCCACGTGATCCAGTGCAGGCCTTGACCCTCTTCCGGTCCCTCACGGCGTCCCGGCCGGGTCGTTGCCCCTGGCATCCCTGACAACTGTCATTTCTTTACCATCTACAGTATGGATGTTCTAACAGAACAAGATCTTCCTTTCCAAATGCTACATAGTCCATGGGTCTTCAATAATGGACACTTACAATATTGATACTTATTTGAAAACAGTAAAAGCGGAGAAAAAGAAACCTGTCTTTTGTACTGATTCAAAACAGTTCAACTAGTCATATTACTTGTATTTCATAATTTTTTTTCTAGGTGCTCCTGACACGTTCAGTAACACTTTTTATTGTATTTGAAAGCTTATTCCAATACCTATGGAAATAGGAATAACATTCAAAGTGCATTTTTTGGTAAAAATGTTATTGGATTTTGCAACTTAACCTGCATAAACAGATATGTATAATATAACTAATTCTCCAGCTGTAAAATTCTGAAAGAGAATTTCAAGAGGCAGAACAATATATGAATGAATACTGAGCGAAGAATGATGAAGTTTTAGCCAGTTAAATCAAAATTAACTTAAAGGGGTATGCCATAGAGCATCGGAGTGAAAAACAAATCATGGAAGTGGTAAAAAATATCAGGGGAATTTCACCAGTAGGTCAGGAAAGACAAAACTCCCTGAAGAACAGAATGGACTGCAATGGGGGAGACCCATGTCAAAATTGAGACTTGCAATGGAGACATGCGCTTTCTCTTCCAGACATTGGTCATTCAGTTCAAAGAAGTGGAGGTCCTCACTTATGTCATGTGGTTGCTATGGAAACCATATTCCATAATGTTCCTTGCACAAAATGGCAGTGAACGAATACGCGTGCCTCTAACAATTTGCACATTTTATAGTATGTGGTGTATGGCCGGCCATTTATCCCGGCCAATACCCCCAAGCCGCCATGTGGAGCCCTCCTTGCAGTATGGAGGTTCCCCGAAGGCCAGCAGGACATCATGGACACTAGGAGATGCTGCAGGGAGGAACGATGGTTATTTGCCTTACGCCCCGGAAGTACATCCAAGTCACATGGACAAGGGAAATGACGTGCTTCCGGGGGGAAGAAAAGGACTTTTGATCTGACCCGGAAGTGATAGAAGATCACATGGACTGGGGATCCGGGTCAGGGACTATAAAAGGATTGTTGGAGCTCCCAGACGGCGATCTGAGCTGGGTGGAAGGGTGGCAACGCGTCTGGGAGTGGAGGATTGATTATTGTATTTGTGATTGGTAATTTAATGAGTATAGTGGAGGAGAGGGTGCTTTGTGCACTGTGGCATTTAAATAAAGTCAACTATTGGACTTTTTCCTGGTGTCTGGAGTCTTGGACATGTGTTCAAGGGAGCGATAACACCCCCTATCTGTCACAAGTAATATCGGTAGATGACGACTTGTGAAAACCTGTGTGTTTGGAATTGCATGATTCCTTTTATAGGAAAGAGTCAAGAATGTGGACACTGAGAAAAAAAATGTATTGTCTGACTTCTAAAAGATTTTTGTCTTGGCATATTACATGGTCTTTAGGCTTATAATATGTAGTCTGCTATGTAAAAATGATGGCTACTAGGGGTTTTGAAGCAAATTCAGTTTTGTTCACTTATCTGTCCTTCACATGACAACAGTCCTTCACATTTTGTAAAGATAAATCAATATCATTAAAAATATCTTCCAGCATTTTTTTTCATAACAATTTCCTATGTTTCCCTGCACATATGTCAGAGATTGTTATTCTGTTTTAGAGTTTTGCTATGATGAGACAGATAGTTATACTAATTACAGTGTATTTAAGGCAGATACATAAGAAGCAAAAATCTCATTTAACCTACTTTCTCTTGTAGCAACAGCTTTACTCTTAAATTGAATTACAGACCTGTCAATATATGTGACTGAAAAAAACTCACACTTCTTTCCTCATGTAATGTAGGTGAAGAAATTTTATACTAGCAAATTCATACTCTCTTAGTCTTGTAATAACAACTAAAATCAGGCCTTGTGGTGCACATGACAAGACAAGGAAAGGCACTCGTTTGGATTAGTTGAACTTTAAAACGTAAAGGGCACCAGAGCTGACAGGTGCAAACCCTTTATATTGTTTATGGATGAAAAATAAGAAATCATAGATAAATGCTTGCTATGGGGATTTTGAATCCTCTGGCAAAAAGAAAAATGTACTCAAATACATATGATGAACTGAAAATGCACAGAGGAGCAGAGCCGATTGGTGGGTTGTCAGATCTGCTCCTTTTGTACTCCATGCATAAAAGTGGAGAAGAAATCACATTTTGCCTATAAGATGGAGTCCTTGTGTCTTCTGTAGGAAGTCCAAAAAAGTATAAACTTTGGAAAATTATAAATGGTGTTCTTTTGTTTTTTTACTATGTTACCCTGTAGATCATTAACCATCCATCTATCCAACAATTTCCAAACCTGCTTACCCAGATTAAGCAGACAATGCAGGGGAAGCTGGAGCATATCCAAGAAAGTATCAGGCACAAGAAAGGATCAATCCCTGGACAGGGTACCAATCCATCACAGGGTGAACACATAAACATTAGCATAACCTAACCTACCTTTTCCTAATCTATCTAAAACTTCTAAAATTTTAGAACCAAGTATATTTATTCATTCCATCATTTCATTTTATTTCAGACTCATTCAATAAATTCATTAGAACATTAAAAGAACTTTTGAGGAGAACAGGCCATTCAGCCCACCAAATGCTTGCCAGTCCTATCTACTTAATTCATCCAAAATAACATCAAGTGAAGTTCTGAATATCACTAGAGTCCTACTGTCTACCACACTACTTGGTAATTTATGTGTCTATGATACTTTGTGTGAAAGAAAAACCTCCCAATGTTAATGAGAAATTTACCTTGAACAAGTTTCCAACAGTGTCCCAGAGTTCTTGTTGAACTCATTTTAAGTTAACAGACTCTATATCCATTAGACTAATTCCGTCCTAATTTAAAACACTTTGATCTTATTCCCTGTTTAATCTCTATTTAAACTCCTTCAGTCAGTCATTTTCTAACCCACTTAGTCAGCCTTTCCTAATACTTCATACCTATCAGTCCTAGAATGAGCCTTGTTGCTCTTCTCCGGACTTTTTTCTAGTGCTGCTATGTCTTTTTTTTGTAATACAGAGACTAAACCTGCACACAGTACTCCAGTTGTGGCATCACCAGTGTGTTACAAAGATTGAGGATAACCTCCTCTGACTTCTACTTAACACATCATGGTGCATAACCTAACATTCTGTTAGTCTTATTCATGGCTTATCAAGTGACTGGACTCCAGCTTGTATCATCATCTGCTTGGACATCATCTGATAACTAAGGCGTAAATCAGATGTTGAGTTCACTTCTTTCCAGAGACCCCTCTGCAGACTTCTTGAGCCAGAAGGTACAAAATGGACTCAAACAAGAACAAAGAGCTATAAAGGAATGAAAACTCTAATGGATAGAAAAACTCGCCTCGGAGGACACACTGATTATGTAACTGGAAGTGACTTTAATTAAATCAGAAGAAGTTATATATTCCCTTAAACCACTCATACCATCTGGGCATAGTCCTCTAGGAACATTCTCCGGCTGTCTCAAAGAAACTTCCATGTGAGCTCTGCTCTCACTCTCCAAAATGACTGAAAACCTCTGAAACCCTGCTCTCTGAAACTAAAAAGCCATGAGCCACTCTTTCCTGGGGAGATGAAGCTGACAAACTCGTCTCTTTGGGAACCGGAAAGCTGAGATCCAGTTTGCCAAGCTAAACATTGATCCAGTCTGAAGGCTGAGAAGTAGTCATCACTTCAAGAAGGGAACTTCAGCATTTACATTCTTGTGCCAAAAAGAGTAACGATCATTCCTATGAGGTTGCAGATGATACAGCAAAGGGTCTAACTGAATAAAGCACTGCAAACCACAAAGAAAGACCACATCACACAGAGAAAGAGTGCACTCCAATGAAAGAAGAATCCTCCTCTTGAACCTGGAGCAGCAACAAAGCAACAATTCCACACAACATCACACATCAGACATCATCCATAAAGACTTGGTATTGTAAAACGGTTTATGTGTGCCAAGGTAAATTAGAACTGTAAATGGCAAGGAAGCCTCTATTTTATATGATTGCCTTTCTAATCTGCATCCTGTCTCAGATTTCAACATATATGCAGTTATCATAGTTCTATAATCCTTGTGTTTATCAATAAATTGTAGTATTCTGTTTCTTAAAACAAGTGTGCTTAACTCACTTTAATATAAGTCAAACAGCCAGAGATTTATGCGGGGACGATTCCAGTTTGGTGTGAAGACGATTCTTCATGTCGTCTGTTCGCACACTTCTCGATGGTCCAGTATTTTTCCAGTGATTTTCTGTGCAATAAACTTAATAAGTTATAGCGTAATGAAAATTGCATAATTAGATCTGGACCACCCTATACTGATATGGACTGGGTAATGTGTTAGGAACAAAAGAATGCCACATCGTTTGATGGAAATGAAAATTATCAACCTACAGAGTGCTGAATTCAAAGACACCCCGAAAATCAAAGTGAAAAAATGATGCGGCAGGCTAGTCCATTTTTCCGAAATTTCATTGCAGCAACTCCAAATCGGACTCACATGGCCCCCACGTGCTTGTATGCATGCCTGACAACATCGGGGCATGCTCCTAATGAGATGATGGATGGTGTCCTGGGGGATCTCCTGCCAGATCTGGATCTGGGCATTGCTGAGCTCCTGGACAGTCTGAGGTGCAACCTAATGGTGTCGGAAGGACTGAAGCATAAAGTCCCAGAGGTTTCCTATTGGATTTAGGTCAGGCGAGTGTGGGGGCCAGTCAGTGGTATCAATTCCTTCATCCTCCAGGAACTGCCTACATAGTCTCATCACATGAGGCCGGGCATTGTCGTGCACCAGGAGGAACCCAGGACCCACTGCACCAGCATAGGGTCTGACAGTGGGTCCAAGGATTTCATCCCGATACCTAATGGCAGTCAAGGTGCCGTTGTCTAGCCTGTAGAGGTTTGTGTGTCCCTCCATGGATATGCCTCCCCAGACAATCACTGACCCACACCAAGCCGGTCATGCTGAACAATGTTACAGGCAGCATAATTTTCTCCATGGCTTCTCCAGAGTCTTTCACGTCTGTCACACATGCTCAAGGTGAACCTGCTCTCATCTGTGAAAAGCACAGGGCGCCAGTGGTGAACCTGCTAATTGTGGTATTCTGTGGCAAATGCCAGTCAAGCTCCACAGTGCCTGGCAGTGAGCACAGGGCCCACTAGAGGATGCCGGGCTCTCAGGCCACCCTCATGAAGTCTGTTTCTGATTATTTGGTCAGAGACATTCACACCAGTGGCCTGCTGGGGGTCATTTTGTAGGGCTCTGGCAGTGCTCATCCTGTTCCTCCTTGCCCGAAGGAGCAGATACTGGCCCTGGTGATGGGTTAAGGACCTTCTTGGGCCCTGTCCAGCTCTCCTAGAGTAACTCTCTGTCTCCTGGAATCTCCTCCATGCCCCTGAGACTGTGTTGGGAGACACAGCAAACCTTCCGGCAGTGTCATCCTGGAGAAGTTGGACTACCTGTACAGCCTCTGTAGGGTCCTGGTATCGCCTCATACTACCAGTAGTGACACTGACCGTAGCCAAATGCAAAAACTAGTGAAAAAACAGATCAGGAGGGAAAAATGTCAGTGGCTTCCACCTGTTAAACCATTCCTGTTTTGGGGGTCCACTGAAAACACCTGCACTGCAGTTCAAAAACAGTTGCACTGCACAGTTAAAATTGCTCCGCTACTGCCAGGGCCATCAGCAAGAAAGATGGGCTGCGTGCAAGCAGTAGGTGTTGAATCCATTTCATTCCCCCTTGAGGCAAAAATGTCAATCAAACCTTGAAGTCGGTGCCATTTCAGGGCTTGCACAGAAATCAATACAAGACCTCGCCCGTCTCTACACATCGTTTAGCTTTGCAAATGAGCCGCCCGCAGCAATGAAGCCATGAGAACGCACGTTTCTCAAGAGCAATGCTTGACTCTTTTGATATCATAGAAGAGGAGCTCTAATTAATAATGACCAACAAGTGGCGGCACACCGCAAGACATGGTAAGACATGATAAAGTTGGACACCGCACCTTGTTTAATTTTGGCCAATCAGGACGCAGCTTTCCTCTTTGTCGCACCCAATGAAATGCCATCTCACAGCCCCTGGAGGTGTGGGCACCCTAGGCTGGGAACCCCTGTGTAAGATGATCGCTATTTCTTTCAAATCTCATTGGATTTTTTAATTAAAAGTTCTCCTCAAAAATGTCCAGAAATTCCAACTACTTACTTAACCTTTGTCACACCCAGCACTTTCCCTGCTGAGATGGTGTAATGCTACCTTTGAAGCAGACAGTTTCTTTTTATGTCTAACAATCCTTAACGTGATTAAATATACATTTCTTTACATAAGTTGTATTTCTTGTTCCTATTCTAGTTGTCATAAGCTTCATACTTACTATTATCTAAAACATTATGATGATTAAATAATCTGATAATTTTTTCACAGCATAAAACTTGAGTAATAAAATAACTTGGTTCAAAAGTTCAGTTCTTCATGGATCAATTAACAGAGAAATTGTTTTTGTGGCTTTAACTGATATCCTTATCCTTGTGTTCATCTCATTGCTACACTTTAAAATTTAATAGCCAAACAGTCTTGTCTTGACATGGCACTTTCAGTCTTTTGATATCTGAGTTCTTCCAGTCCTGACCCAATCCATTTTTAGGCTGAGCTTTCTCTGGTGGCCCAGGGTGCTCTGCACTTTTTGACATCTCACCCCTTCCACTCTTTCTCTACCAATATGACAGCAGAAGAGGACATACAGTAATCCCTCCTTGCGTTCCAGAACCCCCCGCGATAGATGAAAATCCGCAAAGTAGAAACCATATGTTTATATGGTTATTTTTATATATTTTAAGCCCTTATAAACTCTCGCACACTGTTAACATTATTATCCTCCGTATCCTCTAGGCAAACAGCCCCTCTGCTCACACCCCCTCCGTCAGGCAGAGAGAGAGAGAGAGACAGAGAAAAGCAAACAATCAAGCACTGCGCGGGAAGCATATCGTATATCATTGAAGAGTTTTATTCAATATGTAATACATGCTCTGATTGGGTAGCTTGTAAGCCATCCACCAATAGCGTCCCTTGTATGAAATCAACTGGGCAAACAAACTGAGAAAGTATGTACCATAAATTAAAAGACACATTGTCCACAGAAATCCGCGAACCAGCGAAAAATCCGTGTTCATTTTGGAGGCACTTCAGAAAAACGACTACAGTGGAACCTTGGTTTGCGAGCATAATTCGTTCCGGAAACGTGCTTGCAATCCAAAGCACTCGTATATCAAAGTGATTTTCCCCATAAGAAATAATGGACACTCAGATGATTCGTTCCACAACCCAAAACTATTCATATAAAAATGATTAATACAAAATATAAAGTAAAATACATAATACAAATTAACCTGCACTTTACCTTTAAAAAGAATCATGGCTGGTGTGAGTTTCTAAACTCATGTGGGATTCCACCCAACGGGACAACACGCGGAAGAGCGTCCCAAAGCAATCGCAGTCTCCCAGCGCTGTAGCAGTTCACCGTATAAGCGCATCCAAAAAGATCGCAGACATGCTATAAGCGCCTGTCGTCAATGGGTCATACAAGGAACATTATAAAGATCCCGGTACAATAAATAACAGCGCTGTTGGTGTTTCAAGCTGAATAAAGCTGGTGTTAAAGTACTGAGACTCAGCTTCGTGTTTTGGGGAGCAAGATAGGGACTCACACTTCACAGCGCACACACACACAGTCACAATGCTGTAGTAAACAGATGTTGACTATATGAGTGAGGCACACAGACTCAGACGGAGAATAGGAGACGATTGCCAGAGAGAGAGAGAGAGACACGCTGGGCGAGCGAGCGAGCGAGATAAGGAGAGAGAGAGAGACGCATTGGGCGAGCGAGATAAGGAGAGAGAGAGAGAAGCGCTGGGCGAGCGAGCGAGATAAGGAGAGAGAGAGAAGAACCATCAGCTCAGTTGTGATCACATGACGCTCAGCAGACAGTGTATCCATACTACTCGTATTGCAAGACATCGCTCGTTTATCAAGTCAAAATTTATTAAAAATTTTTGCTCGTCTTGCAAAACACTCGTAAACCAAGTTACTCGTAAACCGAGGTTCCACTGTATTTCCTTTTAAAAACACCTTTGTAAAAATGCCATTAAACAGGAATTCCCCATGGTTGCCCAACTGTTCTTATGCTTTTTGTCGTGTTCTTTTTACTAGTGTGTTTTTGTGTACAAGTATGTTCACCCTACGATGGACTAGTGCCCTGTCCAGTGATTCTTCCTGTCTTGCACTCAGTGCTTGCTGGGATAGGCCTTGCCTTCTCCATGACCCTGCTCATCGTAGGCAGGTGTATAAAAATAGATCAATGGATGGATGTATATATACTGTTACATGTGAGTGAGAATCAAGCGGACTGGAAGCTCTGACCCGCTAAGGGAAATGGGGACCAGTTACACTGCGGCACGTATACTAACAATTCCCTCTGCTTCAGTCCTAAAATGGAAGAGGAGACTTTTGAGGAGCCCCCTGATGTCAATTCCCACGTGACCATGAGCCCTGCCTCTTCCAACCCCGTGGATATAATCTACACACCCACCGGACACAGGCGGTCAATCAGAACCCAGCAGGCCTACCTAGCCCTCAGTAGCATTATTATAAACAACCCTGGAAATATTGGCCATTGCTTTTCTTTATTATTTCTCCATTTTTTGTTATGTAGTTGTTGCACGCTGTGACAATTATACAGGGCGTGGTAGGCCCCAATCCATTATCTTTGTCTTGTGCATTCTTTCTACTTACAGACTCACTTTATATACAGTGTATATGTAAAACCACACACTTTATTACACAGCCTAAATTCCTACAAACCTCTTATATTGCCTCCACTAAACTTGAAGAAATCAGCTTCACAGTTTTAAAGATGACTCCAATTTTGCCCTTAATGTTTTTACTCTGTCTTGTGATGATCTGCTCTTTGATAAAGACTCCAATTCAGAAGGTCACCATCTGGTTTTACTAATAGAAAATCAAATCCTGATTATTTTGCTTCATGTTTGGATGCATCAGTCACTTTTGAGAGTAAGTGTGGCAGACACACTGTCACTGTAGCTATTTCTCCCAGACTCCTTTTACCCCCTCCATTTTTTCCTGTTCCTTTTTTAGTTCCTGGACTTTTTTTAGGTTCTTTATGCTTCTCTTTCCATTCTGACACATGACTTGCCATGGTTGCTCCACCAGTCTTTGTAGTCACTGACAGTCCCTCTAGGGTCTTAGCCTTTTCTTTTGGTCACCATCTGTTTTTTCTCTAATTAAAGATAAATTGGCTCAGGCTCATCTTTACCCTTTTATGGGCCGTGTGCCTTGATGTGGCATGCCATCTACTTAAACTTTCACTCTGATCAGTTCTCTTTTATGACAGGGAGCTCCAATTCCTATACTGGGTGGCCTCTTCATACGCTTTGTTATGTCAGTTGCCTCAGCTCATTCAGAGACCTCAGATTGGAGCACTGTCGTCATTCGAGGAATAAGGTGAGAGGTCAGAGCAGTTAGTTATTCTGGGGACCCGCCATATTGTCCAAGCAACCCCATCCTTGTTATCATTTCAAAGCACTTTAAATACTGGTCTAAGCCAATCACTTTCTTGTCAGGGCAGTGAAACGGGGCATACAGGATACAGAAGAGACCCAAAGCCATTAAAGTATCCTTTTCATAATGGCCGCTACAGCAGGGATACATAGATAGTGGCTGTAGGCTGGAAGGTCTAAAAGAAATGGAAATATTACAAAAAGGTCAACTGAATACAAATCAAAAATAACTGACCTAACCTCAAGCCACTCAAAATATACAGTATGCTAATGCACTTGACCTGCAATATCTTCTTATATAATACGCTACCATGGCTGTTCGTTTGTCTGTCCAGGATTTTAAATCACCTGTGGCTCACAAACCGTTTGAACTATTGACCTGAAATTTGGTACACATATACTATGTGACATCTACTATCCGCTTTCAGGGTGATGATTGACCTCCAAGGTTATTCCTCTTTTTATTTTATTTTATTGTAGAGTCAACTCTTGGCAGCCGCCAGCAGGGCGGCCATGCGGCGCATGTGTATGGGCGTATTTCTCATTTCTACCACCTTCGCCGTCACTTCCCCTACCTCTTCATATCTTAAATCATTCTTGAGGCAAATTGAACACTTAAGTGCCAGCGTAATTGCAACATAAACACTGATTTAATCAGTTTTAACGCGATAAGAGAAGAAGCGGGCCGCTAGGGTGAAGAAAAGAAGAGCTGCTCAGGAAGCAGCAAGCGCAACAACCTCTGAGCAAACGAATGCTAAACGTACAGAGAAAGAGTATGAAAAATACAAATGCTCAGATCAAGTGTATTACCGTTACTGGCACAGTATAAGGTGGTATTAGTCCAGATATAGGAAGCCAAGGCATGTATTTGCTTAGTAAATCCTTTTATCCAAAGTGATTTTCAAAAAGGTCAACATAATCGAGTACACATTGAGTACTGTGGCCAAAAATGTGAGCTGTGCCACTGTGCCTCCCTGAGGAAGAATTCTGTCACGTATTGGGCTACAATGTCACTTTCTACAGGTGGCTTAGTAGAGAAAACTTACTTTCACACAGACAGAGGTCAGACTGAACTGAGTGAAAATCTAAGTAACAAACAAAGGTTTATATAGCTGTTCTGAGGTGGTCTTAGGGGTGTGCAGGGCCTAGGGCTGATCAACCCCACATGGGGCCGGTGCCAGTCATGGGGCAACATGCTACTTTGAACATTAATCAAGACTGGCTTTATCCTCGAAAGACTCTAAGTTCAAGAATCAAGAGTGTTTTCTATTAATAAATGCTTAGTTTTATTTGTGCAAATCTGGACCTTATATGCAACAATTAATAGAATGTAATATTAGAACAGTAAATTGTATTGCAGACAGTGGCAACAGGGAAAGGAAATATGAATTCACCGAGGCTTCTCCCCAAAAGATATATCTGAGACAACAGCAATAGAATTTACAATCAGAACAGTAAAATGGATTGCAGGCAACAGGAACAGGAAGCATGAATTCACCAATGCTTGGCCTTCACAAGCTCAGTACAAATTAGAGTTACAGAAAACAAGCAGGAGAGCAACAGAGAGGGATAGACAAGGCACCCATCTAGTCCCTGGAATCAGTAGTAGGGTGTTGTAAATCTCTGCTAATCCAGGACTCTTTCCTTTTTCTGTCCGTCTGGCCACACAATTACAAAGTAATGGCAGCTGGAGATCTGCCAATTGGAGGAGTTGCAACTCATCACATTGCAAAAGACGGTCATGTCCACCAGATGATAGTGGAGGAGCTGCAGTGCCAACAGTTTTGCAAGGTGCCCATTTGGATGCTGTAATTGGGGCGTAACTAAGTGGGAGAAGCCTCTTACATTCCAGCATCTGGGTGATGGAGGACTGGCACTGTACGCAAACAGAAGGTGTAGGAAAGGACCTGGAAGAGGAGGAGCTGTACACCAGCTATCTCTGGGTGGAAGCCTCTGCTCTCTGTTCTGCAACTGAGGACTGGGTACCACTGGCAGACTCTGAGCCTGTGATACAACAGATCAGTGTTATATACTCACGGGTCTGTCCCCCCAACATCACCTACTACAACTCTATGAAGTCATGCAAGCTTCACAAAACATCATGGGGCACTGGGAAAAACATTTTCCTAAGCTGGTTCAACAGCAGATTTTCTGGGAAAAAGTTCAGCAAACAAGGTCTCTGGCAAATTTGCTGTAAAAAATGCTTCAGCGAATTTTGCTGATCAACACTATTGCTTAGCTAGAAATAAGAATGCACATTTGCAATTATCTCTAACAAGCTAAACACTCAAGGTATGGATTAAGGCTAATGAGATTTTATAAAATTTTAAAAAGTACTCCAAGCTTTTAATAAGAATGAGGCATGGAGGAAATGCTACGGGTTCAAAGAAAAGCTGAGACAAATGTGATGGGGAGATGATTTATCTTTACTGACAATCCAGCTGGGAGTAGATAGGTGTTATGCCTGTCAGAAATAGGCATAAAAGAATTTTGATAAAGGGATTGAGAGACAGAATTATAAGCCAGAAATGGACACAACATTAAAAAATTAGAAAATCAAAGAATCAAGGTATCACACCAAGTCACTGACCAAGAGTCTAAGTCAGAAAATTATAGAACAAAAAAGAGCAAAACAATAGCACTTACACAATAACTTAACAATAGACCTTGAATCTTTTTATCCACAAACTTGGATGAAATGGCTATCGAACGTCTGGATTTCATGTGTGATGTCTGTCAGGATTGGGCTCATGATTTTCATTTTTTTTTTTTCTAAAATGATTCTTGGCCTTTAAAAATTAAGTATAGTTTCTAGGATTTTGTCACTAGTGACAGAACCACAAAATGGTGGCAGTAACTGTTTAATGTTAGAATGTTAACAAGAAATAACATAGCTCAAAACAAATAAAAACAACAAAATAATTATAAATTCAGAATCTACAGGATTTATAACTCATAAAAATAACTCACATGAGTGACTTAACATGCTTGAGATGCTTGATAAATATTGGCACAGTTTTGCCAAGCATTAAGTAAAAACTCACTTCCTTTGATCTCCTAGCTAGTTAACATCCATCTTGAAGTGATAGTTTGGTATCTTTCCTTAAGAGATTTACTACAGTTGCCTATGGCTTATTTATGGTGCCACCTGAGAAGAAAATTAAAAGTGGCTCAGATCAATTTTTAAACCTCCTTCACACCAGAAACACATTTTCAAATTAACCATTGACTTGGACACGGGTAAATGCAAGAGGACATGGAAGGGAACAGAACCTCCAGGAAGATTTCTAATGAGATTGTCTTCACAAAATAGGAATAAACCACTCCCTTTACAAGATCAGCATTACAAAAGACTGCATTGGCCTTCCTATTGTTACGATTTGGGCCAGAAGGCTCCAGTTAGTTTGTTTTGTTTTCATCTTTTAAAATTTCTTCTGCTACTTTGTTGAGGGTTCTTGTAGGCTTCTTGTGTCAGGAAATATTAATATGTGACTGATTTTAATTGTAATGTAGTTATGAACCAGTTACAAATTCTGTTATTATTTTTAATGTTTGCCATATTACCATTTTGTGGCTTTGGCATTTTGTGGGCTTCATCCTGGAGAGGCTATGTACCACATCACAGATACTCTGCTTTATAACTTCGCTCAGCATTGAGTGCAGTGTCGACGATTTTTCTCTCTCTTCTTTATTTTCCGGACAGAGTAGGAGTCTCACACCAGATAAATTAATCAGTAATGTACACTTTATTGCACCTAGACTAGAGAAGCCCCCTTACAGGAAATTCTTTGCTCTTTTATAGCTTACAGAGTTGAGCAAAATGACATTATTATACCAAAAATAAAGGCGGCGGTACATATTTCTTAGAAAAAAGACTGGTTACTGAGCAGATTCTGAGACTAACAGGAACTATAATAAAAGACTGGTTGCTGGGCAGATTCCTTTGCACTGCTCACCCAGCACCCCCGTACTTCCTTATAGAAGGTTATACACAGAAATGTCACATACACATTTTGTAGCTGCTACATGTCACATAGACAAGCTGTATTTTTCCATTCCACATCAGCATCCAGGATTCCACATCAAGCACTCAAACAACTTTAGTGTGAACAAATGCCTCTTTAATACGAGGTGAGACACAAAAATAACTGGATTGTTAAAAAAATATATATTTATTGATGAATTACATTGTCATGAAAAACATTGTCACCGTTTATATAACCTCCCCCTCCCGATCTCTACACCGCTCCATATGTATCTTCCATTAATTGAAACAGTGCTGGAAGTCTTCTTGCTTGAGGCTCTTGAACAAGCTTGCCGTTGAAGACAAATGTGTTCCTTTTAGGTCACTTTTGATTTTCGGGAACAAGTAAAATCACAGACAGTAAATCGGGCGAATTGGGAGGATGATCGAGGACAGGAATGTTTTTGTCAGTCAAAAACTGCTTTACAGAAAAAGAGAAAATTCACGAGAAATTTGATGTTGCTTTGCTGTTCGATTTTTTCACCCGTGTAGCGATTGTTGTGCAAATACTGACTGGGCTATTCACAGGATATACCTAGCTGGTCTGCAGTTTGAGAGGGCATGTACAAGGGGGATATAGTTCTATGATTCACGTCCAGCTGACCTCCAGACGGTTTTCCAGGAAAGCCCCAAGCCCAGTCCCGTTATATTTGTGTCTCACTTCGTTTTTATAGCAATCTTGTGTATAGATATATGGTGACAGCTTGTCTTTAGTTTATTGTACAGTTTCAAGTGTAGATTTTTGATAAAAACTCACTTTTTGGATATGGTAATAACCTTCAGGTTATTGTATATTTTTGAGTCTGGAAACAGATCACCTTCAGGTTACTCTGCCATTTAAGACTAGATGCACATTAGGCTATTTTACGGTTTAGATGTTTAATAGCAGGGTCAGGGTGCTGATTATTCACTTACGACAATTCTCATTTACGGATTAATCACAGTTTTACACTTCGGTTTTGACTATGGCTTCTCTAGTTATTAAGGGTTCAACCCTCTAATAACTTCGACCTTTGCACTCTTAGTGTTTTACGTCTTCTGTTTCATTACTAATAGAATACTACTTCTCAACTGTTTTAGTGTCTCAGTTTTCATGACATGTCTTCTAGTTAAAGACTCCTGGCAATTCTTGTTTCGACTTTGTTTATGATTTTTATGAAGTTTAGGTCTCGTGGCTGCTCACAATCATAAGAACATAACAATATCAGATGTTTGTCAAATGAGAGGAGATCGTTCAGTCCACCAAGCGTGTTTGTTTAGCTGATAGCTAAGCTGTCCCAATGTCTCATCCAGACACCTCTTAAAGGTTGTCAAGGTTTCTGTTTTGAATGCATGTCTCAGTAGGTTGTTCTGCATTCCCACAATTTTTGAGTAAAGGAGTGCTTCCGTTCTTCAGTCATAAATGAACTTCTTAATTTCCACTAGTGTCCTTGAGTATGTGATTGAGTTGAAAGAGTTGAACTCTGCTAGATCTACTTTATCAATGCCTTGGAGGATTTTGAAGACCTGGATTAGGTCCTCATGCCGTCTCTAAACAGGTTTAATTCTCTGAGCTTGTCAGAGTACATCATGTCCTTAAGTTGTGAGACGCATTTGGTTGCTCTCCTCTGCATAGTTTCAAGTGCTGCTGTGTCTTTTTGTCAGCATGGTGATATTCCACATATGGTGTTACTAGTGCATTATATAGTTTGACCACAGCGTCCCTACATTTATATTCAACAGTTTTTAAGATATAACCCAAAAAAACACTTTTTGCCAGCAGGAAATTCAAAAAGGTAAAAAATGCACATGGACTGTCTATGCTGCAGTCTAGCAGATACTCTTTGGATACTCACAACTGGCACAACAAATACATAAATATGGGGTCCTTAGAAATCCTACACCAATATCCTAGACTAGTGAAATAACGAGAGAAAGACATTGGAGATCAACAAGAGGACTACCAGCTTGATTTCAACAGAGTCTGCAGGCTTTTCTCATGTAAAAAAAAAAAAAGAAAGCAGCTGGCTCCCGTTATCTTCTTCTTTCCTGATCTGACACACTCTTTCTCATTTTAAAATGCAACAGATTCTATTTATTTGCAACCCACAGATGCGGTTAATTTGCTCCTCACTTCAGCAGAACAACTGGATCCGTTTTCCCCTCCTGCTTTTTCGTTTCACATATTGTACAGATTAGGTTTTGAACTAAGAATCTCAGCTTGTCTTCACATCACTTGAACTATGAGATTCCGCCTCAAGAGATTTGAAACGAGACTCTTGTCACTTTTAAGGTTTTTGTCTATAGGACCTCACAAGAAGAACCAATGCACGATTCATTTATTAAGTGGAACTCGGTAATTAATTTGTTCACAATAAGAGACGAAGAAAGCCTGCCAATGCGGAAAGCACTAACAGGATATTATACTACTGTGTACAATTACTGTTTATTTGAAATGATAAAACAAATCACTGATAAGCTATGAGCTTTGCATAATCTCTTTGATGGGCCTTTTATAAGTCTGCGATTTGTGAGAGCACAGCAAATGATGAAATGGATTACACTCGTGCAGCTTCAACATTCAACCTTAAAGCAGAACGAAACTTGGGATGCACAAGGGAAGAAACTTCTTGAAAACCTGACAATGTGCATTTAAGGTTAGAACCTGCAAACAGATATTAAAAGCTTTTTTTCCCTTTCATCTGAATTTCCATCCCCTCTCTTCTGCTTGCTGATTGATGAAAAGGGAATCTTGACGCATTATGAGGCCTATATTTGGTGTTGATTTGTTATACTGGGAAAATATGCAGAGACCAATAAATTGAGTATGAATAAATTAAAAGTGAACTCTAGTAGAAAATTGCTTTGAAAACAACCACCTCCCCCATTAAAATATGTATAGCAATGCCTTTTATGTGCTGTAACTTGGGATTAGATATCACTGTAAATTAACATGCCATCAGACCGTAGTAGAGAACTTTTCACTTTTAATAAGGACTTATAAAAAAAGCATTTACTCTAGTGTACTCGCTAATTAATTTGATATTTAAATGAGCTGATGTATTATAATTGCAAATATCCTAAATAAGAGTACTTTAAAAACGGAATGGTGTCAACAAAGATTGATGAAGCTTGCTTTGAAAATGCCATCTGTTTCCACCATTTACTTGAGGCATTATTTTATATGATTATATTTTAAACACAAATACCTGCTGTACAATTATATATAAAATACAGGGAAGCAGAAGTGCAATGATATACAGACAAATTAATGATTTTTTAAAGTTATTTTCCAGTTGGATACATTTAAAGGGCATGAAGAAACACATTAGAAATATAAGTGAGAAGGATAAAATTTATTTAAGAAATTCATTTACTCTTTTTCCTAAAGTTGTTAAAGCAAATGCAGGGTGAGGGACAGCCTCTTCTTTCAGCATCAGGTACACATCAGAAGATGACTATGGATGGGATGTCATTTAATAAGCTAACAATGACCAGGCACTGGACACTGAGTCCATGAGGCAACAGCACTAACCACTGAGCCATCAAGCCCACCCGGGAGTAAGCTGCCACGTCACCTTTCCAAGCATCAATTTCCACTTTCTGTATGGGATCACTTGATTGCTCTCCTCTACTACTGTAATAAATTTCTTGCATTTATGTAGATGAATGCAAGAAATGTTCATAGCATGTCTCTCCTTTTGCATCTTTGAGTGGCACCAGGAAGATGTTGCCCGGCTGTGGGACCCTGGGGCATGAGGGTCGAAAAACATTCCTGTCAAGAAACTGGCACCCACTATGGGCATCCCGCTGTTGGATCGTAACAAGATCCAAGACATGTGGTAGACACAGAGGTGCCACCTCCACTGCATCCAGGATTCATTTGATTCCATTGACCATTCTATTTTACTGCACAGGCTGGAAAATGATGTTGGCCTTACAGGCCCCGTGCTCGCTTGGTTTAGTTCTTATTTATCAAACCGATTCCAATACGTACAGAAATGTGCTGACAGTACTCCATCATTATACACAGAAGTGAGATATGGTGTCCCACAGGGCTCAGTACTGGGACCTTTACTGTTTTCACTTTACAGGCTTCCACTGGGATTTCTAATTAGAAAATGTGAAGTCAATGTTCACTCGTATGCATATGACTATAGAGAAATATTTCAGACAAAATTAAATAAATAAATAAATGCGCAAATAAATAAAAGTACTGTGAAATATGAGCATAAATAAATAAATGTGTCATGAAATGAGAGCATCAATAAATAAATGTGTCATGAAATGTGTTTTTTGTTGCTTAGTTATTTATTTAATTTTGTCTGTAACATTCCTGCAAATCATCATGAAATACGACTTGAAATAAAACTGTCACTTTCACTCGTCAAAGTTGAGAGGGTGGGCTCTAACACGCCCTCTAGTTATTGATTGGTGAAACGATAGCACACGAATTAATTAGAAAAAGTCTTACTACTGCCGATGAAATGGATTCTACCAAAGATATTATGTATTTCAGAGAGAGAATTGAAGATTTATTGGAAGAAATTACAATGTTAGCGGCCCTTTTAGACTCCGATATAGATGAAACTATTTTTGAAATTATCGAAGAACAGGTGGAACGGACTCGACTACACTCCAGTTCAGGTGACGCAGTTCCCTGCTCTGGACGTCCATCCTTTGACATTCCAGCTGAGTCAATAGAACAGACAGATTGCTGATCTATATGGTGTATGGTGGTGGTATGAAGACGATCACAAGGCGAATGAGCCAGTTTGATATACGGTAAGCTGCAACGGCTGTATTAGTTTAGGTACTTTGACATGGAATGCTCAAAGCAGCACCAACTAATATTTTGAACTGAGTATTTGACCCTTGTTTTACCAGTATAAAGTCAGGTGCATATTTGCAGCTACTTTTTCAAACAACTCTACAGCTCTGATCAGTGGCAAAGTTGTTTGAAAAAGTAGCTGAGAATATGTACCTGACTTTATACTCGTAAAACAAGGGTCAAATACTCAGTTCCCACAACACCAACAGGAAAGAGTGGTGAATGGGAGGTTCCGGCTCATGCACTCGCACACCAGCATCACTCCGGGAGTGGAAAGCTTGCAACGGTAAGTGCTCAATCCCTTCGGCTACCTCTGTTCCATTCAGCCAGACACATCAATGACATGACTCTCTTCTCTTCCCCTTTCTGCAGGTGCATGGTCAGGTGGCCAAGCTGCATTGATGCTTGATGTCAGCCATCTTATGGAGGCCATTTGCATCCAGCTGACCTGGATTCACCCCGAGGGAACCACTATCTGCAGCGTGAGGGTGAACTGCTGGCCACCCATCATTAGGGACTATATCTGTATCCAGGAGAATTTCCTCAGCAACCCAGTACTCTTGGCCCGGACAGATATTCAGCTCTTCCCCCTTAGTAAGCGCACCCTGGAGAAGTGGTAAGTATGGAACAGGCAGAGGAGTCCTCTGTGCCTCTCTCTCCCCCCCTCTGACTCCGTTTACTTTGTGTCCCCGCAGGTTCTACGGCAGAGGTATGGTATAGTGGGCTGAGGAGAGCCCATCCCTGCCATGCGCCTGAGGGCCCAAAGCTGACTACTACCCAGGAGCTCCCTGACCCTCAGGATCTGTTTGGTCAGGCCAACTGTTGAGCTCAGGGCTCCACTTCACTTGCTGGCCAACAATGCTGTTCCTCCGCCGCCAGCGGATCCTTCTTTGCCCTGCACCACAGCCTGGTAGCATAACAAAAAATCAGGAGGTGGAGGAACTGGTGTGCCACCAAGGGGTTCCCCTCTAAAAAAAAGGAAAAAGGTGGAGACTTTTATATGCCAGTGCTGTGGCAAACCAAAGAGAACAAAGTTTGGCCATAGCTGCTTTGCAGGGGAATCCTTTTGCTCCACCATGGCTGGAGTGGCAGAAGGAAAAGAGAAGAGAAAAGCCCGGTGGCACAGTGGGGATGACCATTAAAGTAGCAAAACTGGACTTCCTTTTTTTAAACTTTGAATCTGCAGATGGGCACATATATCTTTTGGTTTTGTTTTGATATATTGAACTCATTTTTAAGAATGGGCCTTTGAATGTTTACGAAGAGGCCTACTTAAGATTTGTTGCAATCTCTGCAAGTGACTGGCGTTCTGCATGTTTACAGGGAGTCCTCCTCCTATTTTTTTCTCTTTATTTTTTTTTTTTTGATTTTCTTTATATTTTAACTTTTTTTATTTTAATTTTGGGATTCATCTGCAGGTTATTAGCACAGCACTGTAAAATATCTTATTTGTAAATAACTGTTAAATTATCGCCCTTTGTATGTTCAAACGTTTGGATCGCTGTATATAGTTGATGTCATGATTGTTTGTTTAAATTATCGTATGTATATAGTTAATAAATCTTGGATCATTCTGTCTGCCTCCCTCTTTTGCCACTGGGTCCCCATTAAGGGCTCCCTGTTTACCGTCCCACGGCCGTGTGGTTAATTGCCTATGCGCTCCGCCCATATTGCCTTAGATGAAAGGGGCACTGGTGGGCTGGCAGCCTCATCTGTCACAAAGATCGGTTTGCATTTTTTTTGCACAGCTACTCCACTGGTGTTCTCTGTTCCTCTGCCTTGGTCTCTTCACTTCAGGACACAGTTCAAGACTCTGTGAAATGAGCTCTCTTTGTCTATTCCAACTGCACCCAAATTACTCATGTTTCAGCATCTTTTGAAAATGAACCTTTTCATTAAATATTTAGAAACTGCTTAACTTCTCTCCTACACAATGGCCGCTGTTGTACTGACAAACAATTTAGGATACTGATTTTAGCCTTAGTCTAGCTGCAGATTTAATTATACAGTAGCAGCAATACTACTCTCTCTTACTGAGTTTTGTTTCTTATTCTATGTTGCTTCTGATGCTTGAATCTTCTAATCATTTATGTATGTATTATAACTTGCTTTGTAAGTTACCTTGGATAAAAGAGTCTGCTAAATAAATAAACAAATAAAATTAATTTACTTATACAGAGCTCACTCCACATGAATACATATGTTGAGGCAAGATGAAGCATGAATGTGCACACCAAACAGTAGGAAGTTAGAACACAGAATGGACGAAGTATCTGACTGACATGGAGGTACCAGACATAAGTAACTCATCTATCCAGTAAAACTCTCACATACACATATGGATGTTGGGGAGTACCCACATTCAGACACACATTGCACAGAGAAGTGTTAATAAAATCAAAATGACAAAAAAATCCACAGAATTGCATCAGAGTGAATGGCCTTTCAACAGATGCATGCACACCCATGGGGAGTGGTCATCACCTTTACTGGTCTGGTTGATCAGGGGTCTCCAACTCCAGTCCTGGAGCACTACTGTGGTGGCAGGTTTTCATTCCAACCCTTTTCTTAATTAGTGACCAGGTTTTGGCCTTAATTTTAATTGACTTGCTATTTAAGACTCAGCCCCCTTATTTTTCTCTTAATTAGTGGCCCAACAGTAAGATATAATATTAGCCAACACATGACCGACATCTGAAAATAAAGAGAAGTGAAGGTCTTAGTAATGTTAATCTGCTCAGGTCCACAAAGCATTTTTAATGTGGTCTTAGGAAAAAGAAAATCAACCATTTTGTAAATGTTAGCTGTGGCAGAATGAGAGCACCAACAAGCCATGGAATTGAATAACGGATTTAATTAACAAAAAAAATCGGCTTCTAATTAGGAAAATGGTTGGAGTGACACTGGTTGGAGTTTGAGGCCCTGACTTAGCTGGTCATCTGTTGGCTCACTTCACATTTCTGTTTGGGTGCCATTTAAGAAAAAAATGAAGCAATTCAGAGGACCGATGAAGGGAAAAGAAGTTAATTAGCAGTAGAAAATGGTCAGTAATTAAGAAAACGGTTAGAATGAAAACTTGCAGCCAGAGAAACACTGCAGTATTGAAGTTGGAGACCCCTGGGCTAGGCCAAGGGTTTTCAGTCTCGGCCCTGGGGACCCACTGTGGCTGCAGGTTTTTGTTCCAACCAGCTTCTGTTTTTAAGTGGACTCCTGGGCTAATGAAGTGAACTGTTATTTCCCAGATTCTGCCTTTTGGGAACTATATAGAAATTGGAAAACTAAGTTTGGTAAAAAAAAAAAAAAAAAAAATATTAAAATGTACAGTCATAGGGGAATAATGTATTTTTCCTTTTAACAATATTTTCATCTTGATTTTCATTCTACTTTTCTAGGTGTTCTAATTGTTTAGTTAACTCATTATTTACTAATTAGTGGGTCTGACACTAAAGCAGTTGCAGCCTTTGATCATTCAGTGTTACTTGCCTGGCTGTCTACTCGTTTTTAATTGTCATTATTAAGATACAATGAAGGGAGAAAACTGCACAGAGAAAGGGCAAAATGTAATGAAATCAACAAGAGAGTTAAGCATTTAAATCTATAGTAAAAATAGAGATATTTCTAAATGTCTTATAAATGTAAAAATCATGCTGCTGTGCTTTTCTTAATATAGAAGAAAAATAATACCAGCTAATTAAATGAGATCAGTGTTATCAGTTGTTGTCACTGATTAGGAATCTGGCTGGAACAAAAACCTGCAGTCACAGGAGGTCCCCAGGATGGGAGTTGGAGACCCCTGGGCTAGGCTATACCTCCACCTTCAGAGCCATCAAACTCAAACCATTACTTGATGGCGAGAACTGGACCACTTCCCTGCTGTGAAGATGCTGGTATGCTTGGTTGCTCTTCTAGATTCTCATTGTCACTCTAACCATAAAAATATTCCCCTATATCATTTGTGTACCACTTTGTGAAGACTAATACCTTATTCAGTCTTAAACAATAAGTGAAAGCAAGATCCCATACAGGCTGTATCATTACCATTGTGTTATGTCAAATGTGCCATGGAATAAAAGCTCAGAGATTCCACCTAAGGTGGATTGTTCTTTGTTTTGATTTTGATACTGTTATTGAGCTTAAAATCCCCTTCCATCCTTCTCCCATTTATATTTTCTTTCCCTGATCATCCTCAAATTGGAATTGTTCAATTGGACTGACAATGATCGAACATTGTAGTCACGCAGGTACAAAGTCCGGCAGCCTTGATATTTAGCCTTAGTGTTAAAAAGCAGCCATGTGAATGTGGGAAAGTCAAGGCAATGATCTGGCTTCATGATGTTTATTGAGACCTGGACTGATCACCGTGGGTTGTGCACAACAAGTTGAAGGTGTTATATCTTGTAGAATTACAGAGGGGATAAAATGAACTGAAATAATTAGATGGTTCATTGCCTCTTTA
Source organism: Polypterus bichir lapradei (assembly GCA_026402145.1). NCBI lineage: Eukaryota > Metazoa > Chordata > Cladistia > Polypteriformes > Polypteridae > Polypterus > Polypterus bichir. The sequence goes on along the minus strand of JANRMT010062853.1, from coordinate 232,453 downwards.
TGTTCAGAATAATCCATGAACAAGGTGATGAAATAAGAATATTGTCTCAAAAGAAACAATGGAATCCCTACCCCTGTGGGGTCCTCCTCATCTTGTATAAAGCATTCTTATTTACTGTTGGATCAGAGCAACAAAGGTTTTAGACAACACGCTGGCCATTCTTCCACAAGGCATGGTGTCTCATTATACACTATGGCATGAACTCATGTTTCCCTAGCTGGACCCCCTGCCAACACTGATTTTAATATTCCATCCATCCAGTTTGAGAAACCCTTTTTTGTCATTACAGGACCACAGGGGTCAGGCTCACATCCACACTAGTTTCTTGATCAATTGTGCTAAGGAACATGAGCAACAAGGACAGACAATGCATCAAGGCTCAAGAGGCACCATACTCTGGATTTAAAGACATAATTCTGAGTTGGTGATAACAGCAAAGACATGAAATGTAGGCTATAAATTGCTCAAACTTGCATAGCCTCCTTAGTGTTAGACCCGAGTGCTACTCGGGCTGCAAAAACCGTGCTAAAAGCGTTAGTCCCGAGTGTTACTTGAGCAACTGTACAGATGTGTCTTGCATAAGCGTTAGAACCGAGAATCACTCGAGCTGTAAAAGTGCTGTCAGTGCTGCCATTCTTTGGAGAAATTATGTCTGAGTGTAGGTTTTCACTAATTATAAAATATTTTCACTTTTCCAATAATGAAGACTTTGATGAGAATACCCATCCAGCACCCACAATTAAGAAAATTTGGAAAATATGACAGGCAATTGTAGTAAAATTTCAGAGTGTTTACATTCCAGACCATGCTGTCAGCATTAATGAAAGTCTTATGTCTTATAAGGGCAGACTGTAATGGTTACAGTACATCGCATCAAAAAGAGCAAGATCTGGCATAAAGCTTTACGAATTTTGTGAATCTAAAATGGGATACTTTTGGAATTTGGTTCTGTACATACAGAAAGGGATAATGTTTGATCTGAAATATAATCAGTACGGCGTTGTTATATCATTGGTGCGGAGCTTGATAGATGCTCTGCTGGTTCAAGGTTACTGTGTAATCATGGACAATTTTTATACTTCGCCAGAACTATTTGACATCTTGTTGCAAAGAAAGAATGACGCATATGAAACAGTGTATCCTAACCATTGTGGTATGCCTGAAGACTGGCAGAGAGAGGTGCCCTAGCAGCTTGGCAAAAGGATAAAGTGCTTGCACTGAAATTGAAAGACAAGAAAGATGTTTGTCTTCTTAGCACCGTACATAATGCAGCTACAATCACTGTACAGGCAAAAGGCAAAAAGCAGGTTAGGAAGCCTTGTGCTGTGGTCCACTACAATAGCATGATGGGTGGTGTAAATCGTCGACTTTCTATCCTGTTATAGCCAACAAAAGAAATATTACAAAAAGATATTTTGTCATCTAGTGGAACAGTGCATTTGGAATGCATTCATGTTATACAAACAAAAAGCTGGTGAAACTGTATCTCATACAAACTTTACATGCCAACTTGTAGAACAAATCATTGCCGCACATCCACCGTCCACACTACCGCTAAAGAGACGCGGGTCAATCCACCACATCGTGGATCAATCCAGAGCGTCTTATTGGTGGACATTTTATTGATTATATACCTCCAACAGAAAAAAAAACCAGAATCCAATTCATACCTGTGCAGTGTGCTGTTCACAAACAGATAATCTCGAAAGAAAATCTGAAAAGAAACAAGGTATTATTGTCCCGATTGTGACGCTGGATTGTATCTTTCACCTTGCTTTAAGATTTACCACACAAAGGACTCATTTTGAGATTATATACTGTTTTGGCATCATTAGTATTATTATTTTTGTTATTATTGTTCATTTCATATTATTATTTCCATTATTACTGTTATTATTTGTATCGTTATTACATTTTTATTAAATCTCAAAGGTATAATTTTTCATGGCAAAAAAATGCAAAGCTTTTTACATGGTTTTTTTTTGAATAAAATGCAGTGCTAAGGAGGTTAATCTAATTTGCCTTTGTGAAGCACCAGGTGACTAGCCTGGCAGTATCAACCACAGGCAGGTCCAAACTGAGATGTAGTGCCAGTCCACATATGCACACATTCTTGCCCATACTCAAACCATGACAATTTAGTAACCCATTTGTCTAGGATGTGGAAGGAAAACTGTAGCATCTGAAGAAAAAGTCCACATAGACATGGTGAGAACATTCATATTCCACAAAGTCATCAACAAGCCATGGGTTTTAAACCCAGGGAATAAGGCAGCAATATTATGCCATTGTGCCAGTATACCACCCACTATTTAAATATTTTCCAAAAAATTTAAATTTCAAATTTCAAAATACCATAATCTAAAGAGAAAATGTTAACGACTCGAACACTGAAGCAAAGAGCAAGACAGGCAAAAGGCCGACACTAAGCCACACAAAGCAGAAGACCTGAGCTCAAGGCTTTCACAGAAGGTGCTAAGCTAGGGCAAATAGCTCAGGTCAAACTCTGTTTATGTCTCTGTTGTCCAGTCTCATCACATGACTATAGGGCAATATTACTAAATAATAGTGATGTGTCTGTCGCGAACGGCTCTTGGAGCCGGCTCTTTAAAGTGAACGATCGGAGCCGGCTCCTGCCTGTGAACCGGAGTTGAAGCCACTTTTTTTCTTTCACTATTTTTATTTCAAGCTGCACAGGATTGGTCAACTACACGATGCGTGTCTGCACTGAGCAGGAGGGGGAGGGGCAGTCCTACAGACAAACACAGCACACACACACACACTCAGAGAGAGAAACACGAGGGAAGGAGACACGCGCGACAAAATAAGTGACCGCAGGAAATGGAGTAAAATTTGGATACATTTCAATTACATTGATAATACAAAGGCACAGTGTAGAGCGTGCAAGGTTAAAATCTCATATCGAACAGGCTCTACAAATAACCTGCACCGGCACATGAGAACTGTACATCTATCAGTGCAGTGAGAAGAAAAAAGACAAGCAAGTGAACCTGCTGCTAATGAAAGTGACAGTTTGTCTACTGCAACTGTTGAAAATGCCAGTTTGTCAATGTCTACACCGTCATCCAGTACAGCACCACAACCACTTAGACCTAGCACCCAGAGCTCTATGAGACAGTTTGTGCAAAAAGCTATGACTCCAGTAAAAAAGAACACAATTGATGAGGAACTGGCTAAAATGATTGCAAGTGATTTCCAACCATTTGCAATCGTGGAAGACAAAGGATTCAGAGCATTTACTCATGCTTTCAATCCATTTTATGTAATTCCAAACAGGAAAACTCTCTCCCACAAAATTATCCCAAAACTATATGGCAGAAAACGTGCTTCACTGCAAGAGAGAGTTAAAAAAGCCCCAGGAGTTTGCCTGACAACTGACTGTTGGACATCCCGCACCACCACATCCTACATGTCAGTTACTTGCACTTTATTGAAAATTCCAAAATGATGTCCTGTCTTCTGGATTGTTTTGAGTTCAGTGACAAACACACTTCTGAGAACTTAGCAGAGGAGCTGCTAAAAGTGGCAAAAGAGTGGGATGTGGAAAATAAAGTGGTTTGCTGTGTCAGTGACAATACAGCGAACATAATTAAAGCAATTAAAATCCTGAAATGGACCCACCACCCATGTCTGGCACACACAATTAACCTGTTTGTGAGAGATGCTCTGAAGGTGATAAAACCCACTGTGGACAAAGTGAAGGCAATAGTGGAATTCTTCCACAGGAGCACAACAGCCACAGAGAAGCTCAAATCTACCCAACGACAGATGGGCATGCCTGAGCTCAAGCTCAAACAGGAGTGTATTACAAGGTGGAACTCAACCTTTCATATGCTAAAACGGATTCTGGAGTCCAAGGATGCAGTCATCTCTACCTTGGCTGTTATCAGTTCCAATTACAAAATCACTGTCTCCTTACAGTTGAGTCCTTCTGTCCTTCAGAATTGTTATTAATTAATTTATAGCTCTTTGTTCTTGCTTGAGTCCATTTTGTGCCTTTTGGCTGAAGAAGTCTGCAGAGGAGGTCTGTGGAAAGATGTCAGTTCAACTTTGATTTTCTGTACACCTTAGTAATTAGATGAAGTCCTAGCAGATCCTGGTACAAGCTGGAATTCAGTCACTTAGTTTGGAATGCAGGTGTGGGAAGACACAGCTTGGATATCTGCTACATCTGCTGCCTTACAGGCCTGGTGTGCCCACTTTGTCCTACATAGCACTTCAGCAAATTACAGAGTAGTGCAGTGCAGTGCTCATGTGGTGTCTTCTCTTGCTCTGCGTCAGTCTTCAGTGTTGCTTTGTACTTGTTGCAGAACATTCCATCTTTGTGTTGCCTCATGCAACATTTCCTTCATCTTTACCTAGCAAGTAAACTATCACCCACAACTAAAATGCTGCCTGCAGATATCTACAGTAATATTAGGAATGATGTAAATGCCACTGAAGTGAATTAAGCATTCAACTTTTCATGCAGTACTGTGTACCCAAGTATAAATTGCCTGAGATGTGTGATTAAAGGGTGGGACCATTTAGCTTGACTTATATTAACTTCTAGAAGCTTAAGGGTTGTCCTGAACTGAACTATTAATTTGATTATCCAAATTAGAAAGCTTAAGTTTATGGAAAAACTATGAATCATCACAGCATTCTTACTATGACTCTGTATACATTGCCATGCATGTGAACAATAGAACATTGGACAACACACAGACGAGATAACTGGTCACACTTGGTATAATAAGAGTATCACACAAGAAAGTCCCAAATGATACCCGCTTTGCTCCCCCTCTTCCATTCTGGACTATAGAAAAGAAGACCAGCATCAGACGTAGTCATCATTTAGTCTCAGGATTGAGAATAAACTCGAAAAAGAGAAAGGCCTAAGAGGAGGTTTATGGATACGGTGAGAGAGGACATGCAGATGGTGGATGTAACAGAGCAAGATGCAGAGGACAGGATGATATGGTAGAAGATGATCCGCTGTGGCGACCCATAACAGTAGCAGCCGAAAGAAGAAGAAGATTGAAAATAAACACCTGGGGAAAATGAATCATTAAAGAGTGTGTAGTGTAAAGTTGCAAAGTCCACTGCTAAAAGGCAACAGTTTCTTTCTAAAAAATCCACACTATATTTCCAGTGTCCATTCACTTTAAATATTCGGAGTTGCAGTGTCCCATTTCTCCTTGTGTATCAAACAGCTATGTAAAAGAACTATGGAAAGAGAGGAAGAGATCAAAAAAAAAATTGAACAAAATACCTAATGGGGAAGAAAAATTAAAAGCTAAAATTGCCGTTATCAGCTCTGTAGCATACAGTATCTAAAACTTGATTAATTTATGCATCTTGCTGTCATTTTGATGATTGTATCTCTGCATGGCATAACAACAGAAAATGTGTTTAGAAAATATTATGGTCTAAATATAAACAGTAGAAGTGTTAAAATGCGGTAAATATATTCTGTTAAGGCATTTTTGGTATTTCTAATTCAACAGTCATTTTGACATGCAGTCAGAAGGTGGATGCTGTGCAGTCTCGTCTGTGGTTTGGCTGGAGTGGTGTCAAAATTTTTGGGAACATTTACTGTTTCAGGTATATTGAGTACCAAAATCTGCATCACCTGTGGCTAATCATTACCATCACACATAGTGGGAGTTCAGTAAACTGGGTGTGACGGCACATTTAGTTTGAATGCATATTTTACAGTTCACCTTTTTGCAAACATAAGCTGAAAATTCTTTGACTCTCTCATCCAACTACAGGTCAAATCCCGTTATAGCGAATACTGAAGTAACGAAATTTTCAGAATAATGAATACTTTTTGTTGGTACAGAAATTTTCATAGAACAGATTTCATTTTAACGAAATGTAAATTTCAGTATAATGGACATTTTTTTGATCAAAAATGGCCAACGAAGATAAGAATGATACAAAAAATACTTAATGCCATACCTATACTTTTGCCAAGTCTCGGGAATCCTGCAATAGACTGTCTCTTTCTTATTAGAACAAAGTGGCAGTCTATTGTAAAAATTCTGGTCTAAGGAAGTCTTGGCAAGGTTCTGAGTCAGTGCTCCACAAAGTGGCCCCATGGGTAGTTGTGTTGTGTGCAGAGTTGTGTCCTGTTCGAGTTTTGTAGTATTTCTGATGAACAAAAAAAAGTGAGAAACAGCGTCAGTTTATGATGGAAAAAAATGTTACCTCTAGTGTCATTCTTTTCATTCTGTATTCATATCTGTATTTCTATAAAAAATGTTACATGTAACATCTCATTTTCAAATAATATAGTTTTTGCAGTTTAAGAAGCACTGTTTTTTTACAGGTATTGTCAAGCTTGGGTCACAGAGTTGCACAAGAGACAGGAAGGTACACTGTCAAGACTTCATTCAAAAAAGGAGCTGTTAGGAGCCACGACACATCCATCTTAAGATAAGAAAACCACCAGCAGCCCGGAATCATTGCTGTAGCTGACCAAGAGAGTGCAAGCATGAGCAGGTGAAAGCCCAGTGTTAAATGTGCTAAACATTGTGCGACAAGTACGTTACGCAGTAAGCTTGATCCCACAGCAGAGCAGATACGGAGCTGTCCTTGCACCACTGTCATTAGAGATATCAAATCTCCGGTGACCCCGGTCACAATATTATATTTATTTTCCCCATGTTTATTATAATGAAATTTCCATTATAATGAAGTATTTTTATGGTCCCATGAATTTTGTTACAACAAGATTTCACATGTATATAATTGTAAAGGTGAGAAAACTTTATTACTAGCCCATTGATGTCTTTGTATGCTGCAAGGTTATTATAGTTTTGCCTTTTTATATTAGTTTTTATTTCTATATTTTTTCTGACCTTACTTGGAAATTAAGTTTAGTTTTAGTTTTCCTTCTTTGTGTATTTTTAGTTTTAGTTTAGTTTTTATTTCACAAAGACATTTCTATTTTATTTTTATATCTATTAGTTTCAGTTTTAGTTTTAGTAATTATATCATGGAGCTCCTACAGAGTTTAGTCTTGTGTCACAATCAGACAGAACTGTACACTTAACAGATTTGGATACGAGTTTTGTTAGTGGAAGCTTACTGCACTACATGGTTTACTATCTGGTTTTGTTTTAGTCTGATAAAAACAAGCATAATCAAAACTTGATGCTGAATATGAATAATTTTATGCAATCTTATAATTTTTAAAATATTTTCTCATGAAAATCATGGGTGCTTAGGAAGAACAGGGCTCTTAGACTTGAATCAGTGTGCAGACCCCACCTAGCTGTATTGAGGGAAACAAAGAAAAAGAAGCATGTAGTGTGAAGGTTAGGGGCAGTGAGACTTGAATAGCCCACCATAAGAACAGTAAATCCATAATGAGCAGAGCAAGAGCAGATAATAGGAGTACAGACAGGCATAAAACGACAGAGACAGCATCTGAGATTAAGAACATTATATACACTATCTAAACCTGTTTATCCAGAGTAGGATTACAGGAAACCTGGAGCCTACCCCAGCAGGTCTGGATGTAAGGCAGGAAAAATCCCTGGTATGCAATATGTATGGTAAGGCTGATGTTAAGAATAAGAGTATGATATTTCAGCTATCTATTTTGAGAGAGAGAGAGAGAAAAACATTGAAAAAAGAAGACAAATATTTTAAAATATAATTCTGCCTTTCACAATATCAGGTAGTTTGAGTTGTGAATATGAACTAAAAAATAAATTAATAAATATAGAATAAATACAAAAATCCATTAGCATGTTTAGTTTTTCATCAATTGGCAGACTCTCTTCACCTACCTATCTACCTTAGTTTGTATCGCTTCGTTGTTAAACAATGTTTTTAAAGCAAAAGTGATTGGTCAGCAACAATATGCTGATCTTGTATGATGACCCAGTCAGGCTCTCGATCAGTGCCGTTTCATTTTCAAAACTGGGAGTGGTCTCCCCCTAGACTTTCTTGCATACTCAGATATGGGGATGGATATTTGAGGAGTAAATCACAAGACAATGATTATATTTTTATATAATGTACATTAAAGAGCCATCAACAATAAATCAAATCAAATGAATAATATATTGAACAATTATTATAAAAGTAAAGTTGAATAAATCAGACTCTGCAGCTGCATGAATAAAAAAAAAAGATTTAGTATGTGTTCAGGTAAAGTACCACCTCCAGGTGATGGATTTGGCCCAAAAGTTAATATAGATCTACAATTCTGGTGTAACAACCACATGCCGAATTTCATCCATCTATCTAGTTGGGTTTTTGAGTTATCGTGTTTAAACAAATGCGCACGCAATTAAAAAAACGGTACTTTTGGACTCTGGGATGAATAGCATCACAATTCATCAAAAATTGAGGTCAAATTTTTTCATGATTACTATACTTTCTCAATATTTCATATATGAGAAAGTAAAAACGATTTCTCCTGTGCAAAAAGTGGGAGGTGAGTTGCTGTCAACAAAAAGCAGGCACCTGAGAAATAAACTGAAACATTACTCACTCGTGATTTTTCTGTCCATATGGTAAATGTTTTGTTGAGCATCACATTCTGATTTTAGCCGTTTGAATTAAATCTTGATACACAACAAGTGCAAAGAAAGGTGGCACGTAAATAGTTTTCTATTTCACATGTTTTACGTGCCTGCATTCAGCTAGCTCTGTCATTGCAAATGCTGTATGAACACTTGCCCTCCGTCACCAGCTGCTGTTCACTGGATGAATATGTGCGGGCGGCTCATGGTGAATGACTTTCTGTTTTAGAGTTATAACTTACAAGGGTTAAAGACTAATGGCAAGAATATTCATTCAAAAACGAAAACTAAAAATATTTGAGTAAATTATTATTTTATTTCAGTTAGTCTTTCCAGCTACTTTAATAGTTTCGTTTAGTTTTAGTTTTTCATTTTGGTTTGGTTAATTATTTTTTTTCAGTTTATGAAAATGTTTTTTTAATAATAGTTTCAGTTTTGATTTTAGTTTTCGTTAACTATAATAACCTTGGTATGCTGACATATAATCTGCTTTTACAGAGAGGTATTTTCCTTTGTAAAGAGTTATATTTATTTTTAACATATGAAATATGTTTACTGCACACACAACAGACATTTACATGATTAACAGGGGTCTTTATAGAAGACTTTTCAGCTCTAGAAGACATATCCTTGATAACGTGCTGTCAGTTGGATGATGTTAACAAGACCACCATGACTCTTTACTATTTAAATCTATTTTTACATCTCTAGTTTGAGTGCCATCTTCATGAGGTGTTGGGGTGGTTTAGAAATGTCACACTGAATGAACTACCTTATTGCTGTAACCACATTAAAGGCAAATTCACTCATGATTGTCTCCTGATGTATATATTATACAAATGGGGAATCCCTTCTTGGGACCCCCAACTCTTTTATTGATTCTTCAACACACACATGCACACACACAAGTGTAGTCACACACATGCACATTTGGGGACAGTTTAAAGGTGCAGATAATTGTGATCACCCTCTGGAACACCAGAGGGCGCTGTTGACTGATACCTTTTCTCTTCCTCTCTCTGCATAATGGAAGACTGATGACCAGGACACCTCTGCTGTCACTTTTTGTGTCTGCCTGCCTGGACCCACCTCCTCCTGCCAGTAGCCCATAAGACCAGAAGCTCTGCCATCTTGAGCAGTTAATTTTGACACTTGCATCTTTATGACGTCTTTTCTTTTGCTTTTCAATGCATTTTAAACCAGTATCTTCTTTACAATATACAGGGTTGGCCTTTGGGAGCCCCAACCCAAAGATATATAATTTGTTTCTTTATTACAATATATGTAAAATATTAACAGCATATACTGCATAAATTATGTACAGTCTTTGAATTTAAATTTCACCTGTCCTAGGTCAGTTCCATTGAAAAAAGGGACAGTCAGCAAATGATGATAATTTCTTGTGGGTGGAAGATATCTGAAAATAGATCCAGCACATCCTATTCAAAGGTACATCAAATACCGGACAGGGCAGACACTGAGAAAACAAAAACAGTTACTACTGTGATGGGGTTAATAGATGAACTGGTATCCCGACAGGAAGGTCCTGTTCCCTTTCCCAGGTAGGGAAAAAATATAATTGATGGAGTGGGGGAAGCTGTCTGCCAAGAACTGTCATTTCCCCCAATATGAAAGATGGCAGTGCTGCTCTGGTCTGGCTCAGGTTTCAGGCCCACAGGGCTGCATGGCACTTGTAGTTCTGGAATGCTGCCCTATTAGGTTCCTCAGAGGCCATCATGGAGAGGACTACCGTAAATTATGGGAGTACTCCCAAGATCGACATAAAGGAATCCACTTTGCCTCAACTAGCTGAGTCAGAGTGGGGAGGAGGTGCACAAAATAAAACCAGTTTATTTGAACCAAGGACTGTGTTGGTGCAGTTGTGTCTGGGGCTAGGGGCTTTGAGACACCTCCTAGTGGTGACAATTCAAAACAGCATAATATGAAACAAACTCACTATCAACTTTACTATTAGTATGCTATGATGAAATACTGGACCTTTCACTTTCATTTAAATGCTCAGACTAGTATGGCTTCTCTGATGTTGTTAAGTACAATGAATCACTGCACACTTTTGAGTGCCCTGTTGCTAACATTTCACGTCACTTGCTCACTAACATAATGTTCTTTCTCTTTATGTTCGATCATAAGAATTAAAAAACATGAAACTTGGTTTTTGCATCTCCAACAGCAATTCACAAACATATAGGCATTTCATCTTACCCTTTATCTTCAAAGATTGCCAACTTTCCAACCTATTTTCAAAGCCAAGTACTGCAGTTTGAATGACAATATGCCAGTAGCCTTCACCACCATACCAATTGAAATGCTTTGAACATTTGGTGAAAAACTCTTAATTGCAAACTAAGGCCTTTCACAGTAGTCACCAATTTGCTTACCTTACAAATAGGAGTTTAGAGGACAAACTGCCTCTTACTTTACATAATATTGACTCTTTTGTTGATAATCCTAGTTGCCACATCATAGTGCTATTTCTGGATATTTCTTCAGCATTTAATCCTGTCCAGTCTCACATATTGATCGAGAAGCAGAACGATAGAAACGTGAATCTGCATATTCCATTAGGGACTTAGGACTTTCGTTTAAGTCATTCACAGTTAGAGGACAAAACACTTCTTCTAATGTCATTCATGCACACACAGGGTGTCCTCAAGGTTGGGCTCTTTTTCCTTTACATTTTTTTTTTACTTATTTGGCCAACACTTTTAACCAAGGCAAACATTTATGATACAATTGGTTACATTTAATTTTTTTTGGTTTTCTAATTGGAGCACAGGCAGGTCAAGTGACTTGCTCAGGGTCACAGTGTAAGTACTGGGATTTGAACAAACAACCTCAGGGTTTGAAGTCCAAAGCTTTGACCACTACGTCATACTGGCTGACTTTACTATTCAAACTCTACCTCTGATCTGAGACACATCAGTGATCAGCTGTGGAGATGACACCATGCAGATAAGACACATATCTTGTAGAGGAGTAAAGCCATCAATTCATTCAATAGGCCTGCTTGTTGGTGTAGCAATTATTGCATTTCTTGGAATGTCAAAAGACAAAAAAAATGCAATTTGACTAAAGGAAGTAGAAATTGGTATGTCCACTTCTCATCATTGTGGGACAGAAGGTAAAAATATTGACTGAAATTAAATATCTACAGAATCACATTGACAATAATTCAAATTGCAACATGAAGATAAAAATTTCTATTGTAAATGCAATCAATACTTACAGTATTTCTCCTTTTTAGATTATTCAAAGTAGACAGAATCCTTATGATCCAGTCTGTTATCACTTTCATCTCTATTGTCTTTTTCATTTGTCAATTTCCAGCCCACTTAATCCAGACCAGGGCCACCGGGGATGCTGGATCCCAGCTATCTTAGGGTGAAAGGTGGTAACAAACCCAAGTTCATTGCAGGGCAAACACACACACACAGAGACACAAACACCATGGTCAATTTAGCAGTTCACCTAACCTGCATGACTTAAGACCATGGGAGGAAACTGGATCATCCAGGAGAAAACATGCAAACTCCACATATGGAGGACCCCGGACATGAACCCTGATCTCCCTTCTATGAAGCAGTGGTGCTGCCATTAAGATGTTTAGCTCAGTGGAGAATGCCGTGAGCACTGCTGATGTTTAATGAAGAAATACTCCGAAAGTATGGCAATGCCATTTAGAAAAAAGCAGTAGTGTGACACTGTTCCCTCACCCAGACAGGAGGCCTTGATAATGGAAGGACAGGGAGGGAGTGATATCTCCTTTCCATGCCAGGATGCAAAGGTGGAGGGATGTTAGAGCAGTTGCATTGGGAGTGGTGTCCTAACAACACAGCACAGTGGTTGACTGCCTGCTTTGGGCAGAGCTTCCCCTATACAGTGGGGTGGCAGCATCCCATCTGGCAAGGCCACAGTTTGGATGTCCATAGGGCATCCTGGGAGTTGTGGTCCCACCTTGGGGAGCTCTTGGATACTAATGTCACAAGGATCCAGAAGTGCTTCCCAGGAGCAATAGATTAATGTACTACAGGGTCCAGAGGTAAAAGAGAGCTCTCCACTAGTTAAGAGTCAGGTGTGTGAGAGAGAGTGGAGGTGGAGAAAACGAAACGAAAGAAAAAGAAAAGAAAGTGTTGTGCTGTATGTGTATTGTAAACAAAAGAGGCCTGTATGAAGGTATTGTTTAAATTGAAAGCAGTGTAGTTGAACTGGGACTGTTGTGGTGCAATTATGTCTGGGTGTTTGCAGCTCAGTAGTGCCCCCTACAGGCAATAGTAACACATACCAGAAAAACAGGTGTTCACACTGCTAGGTCAAAAAGAACAGAAAAAGCTAAATACATTGTGCAATATTTAAGACAGCCAAACATAATGTTACATTGCTAAATACGCTAAATCAAACTTTAGGGCTCTTAGAACAAGGAAACCTCTGCTTGTGCATTCAGCATTGCAATAGAGAACTAAGATGTTAAGTTATTCATCCTTAGACTTTAGTGAATGACCATATATCATTGAGTGGCACTGCCAAGGTATATTATTTCAATTTGATGGCATGGTTGATTTGCATCCTATGTAGTGATTATTGTTCCCTTTGGTGTTCAATAATAAGAATGCCCACAACTATGGTATACATTTTATAACTAATGATTTGAGAAGCCAAGTTTTGAAACGTCTATACCTCCTATGAATATCTGTGGCGATAATCCCATCTGGGGAGGTGTCTGTGACAGTGATAGCACAAGAAAGACATTCTATGCAGAAAAAAGGAAATTGTCAGAAACACAAACTTTTGGCCTTTGAGCCAACATCAGGCATATTCCAGAGAGGGGGAATTTGAAGAAACTACAAAAATGAAACATATTTGCACATGTTTGAGGAAGCAAAAAGTGAAAAAAATGATAAAAAAATAGAATTAATGAGGAAATTACAAGACTGAAAATGGAAGCATAATGTTTTAAAAAAATGGGTAAGATAAGAGAATATGTGAAACTTGTGTGAAGCTGGCTTCTCTGTCTTTGTTTATATAAGGTTTCTTAAAAATTTTTGTGAAACTGTGATATCATTTTGTTTATCCTAGAGCACGGTTTCTTTGGTGAATGGTTTGCTTTTTGGGTGGCAGTGGGTCACTGGGGTCTGATTAAGCAATCAGCATTGCTCTGACAATCGTTATCAATTACCCCAGCCTGATGACCATCCATGATTCTCCAAGGGGAACCCCAACCCCCCACACTGACGATCATCCTGGCATTTAACAATTAATGGATCTCAAAGACACTAAAAAGGGAAAGATTGGGTTGCGACAAAAAAAAAATGTTTAAAAAGCCTGAGAGAATAATAAAAAGTGTCATGATAAGCTTGCACAGATCTGTGATGCAGGCAGTTTTCAGAGATCTGCAAGCTTCAGTTGTTGAAAAATTCAAACAAGAAAGTGATGGTGCCAATTCTATTGCATTTATTCCAAATAGGCACACTTCAAAAGAAATTAGGAAAACTCACTGAGTTAATGAGCCTTGAAAAAGTGAATAACTAATATTTAATATGTAGGGTTAATTTATGACTCAAAATTGACTCAGTATGAATAGGTGTGGATGTGTATATGAATATGCCCTGCAATGGTCTGGTATCCTATTTATGGCTCATGCTTGCCTAGTGCCTGATTTTGACAAAATTGCCTCAAGCTCCTTTCAACACTGTAATGAAAAAAGTTAGCACATACAATAAACTGATGGATTCAAAGACATTTAGAAAAGCATCATATAGATACACAAGAAAAAAAATGCCGAAAACTTGTAGGAAATAACAGATGAACTAAATAAATATTTCACCAAAGTTTTTTATGAGAAGAAAAAAAAGGTTTATATTTAAGATATTTAAAATGGACAAGTGAAAGGTGCTTCAGGTACAAAAGTGGAAGACATTACTTATGAACCACTAGTAAACACATACAGGAATCAGCGTAGATGGGAACTGAAGACTGGAAATTTGAAAAGTCAGAGGTTGTTCCCAATGAAAATAATAAAATGACCCAAAGTAATTTTAAATCAATAAGACTTTTCTCTATTTTGAGTCAAAGGAATGAACCTACGGTATATTCAGAATTAATTTAGAAGACTACTGATAGTAATACCTTGGTTATTGAATTTGAGAATGAAACTCTTTTATTACAAAACCTGCATGAAAGTCACTGTGGAACAAGCACAAATTTGAGTATCAGTCTGCTAGTGTGCTGCCTTTATTCAACTTTCTACAAAGAGTAGTCCCTGATATTACATGTGCTGTAGCAAGCCAAGTTGTTATATGTGAGTGCATAGTTATTTCAAAAGCAATTAATTTAATTTGCCTAAAACAAAACAAAAACATAAAGCAATATCTTTAACAGTTAAAAGGTGAGTTATAAAGAGGGTAGAAGCTGCAGAAAAGAAATACCAAGTAGCATCATTTTTGGAGTTAGCACCTGGCCATGAAAAGAGTTGGTACAGAACATGGAAGAGGAGGCACAGACTGGGGGGCACTTACCGGTAAGCATGTTATAGATGCTTCTCTATTGCTAAAGTCCACAGTAATGAATCTTCTTAAAGATCCCGGCTTAAATTGTTTTACAGAGTGGAGGAAAGTGATACAGATGCCATTTTCTCTCAGTCCAAGGCAGCAGATAGTAGATGGCATGAGATCTACAAAACCCGCCTAAACCAACCTTTACCCCAAACCATCTGCTGCTCATTATAATATGTATCCATAGTTATCCTACTTTAAATCTGTCTCTAATAACAATGAAAGTTATAACAAACTAAAATCCTGAAACACATCTGCATCTTGTATACCAAATAACAGCCCGCACAGGTTTAGTTGAGAAAGACAGCAAACCATTTTTATATACATAAAATGTTTTCTACAATTCAGCAACAAAGAATTATTCTAAATCCACAAACTTTTATGAAACTGGACCGCAACCCCCTTAATGGACAAGGAGACAAAAAGTACAGGTATGCCCCCACTATGGGTGGGGGTCATCAGAGGTGTTCATTAGGCATCTGTGCTAGGATCTTTACTTTTGTCAAGTTTATATTAATGGCATAGATTAAGACACAATGAATAAATGTATAAAATGTTCAAAGGAAGCCAAAGTTGAAAAAGCAGCAAACGCAGATGAGAGAGACGAAAAAACAATTCAGAAACTATTAAAGAGCAGGCAAATAAAAAAAAGTGCCACGTGTGTTATGATACTTCAGACATGGTAAAAAGAGTGAGGGGCCTCCTCTAGCCTTTTTATCCAGGTAGCTTGACCCCAAAATCTACAGGCCAGCTTTGGATCCTACACGGGCCTAAATGAAGTTTTGGCTTGAAAAGTTGAAAAATATCATAAGAGTATTGATTCACAACACAAATATAACAAAAAAAAACTCAAAAAAAGGAAAAATTAGTTGCCTGAGCATCAATCCATGCCAGCCAGTCCCAAAACACGATCCAAATGCCAAAATCCAATAACCAGAGCAAAAGAAGATACAGAAAACAGTAAATCCAACACAAAAAAACCCCCGATACTTACATATGACTGCAGCAGACTTCGATGCACCACGGCTGTGATCTTTTCTAGCACTTGGCACTCTTTGGGTGCCACTCACAGAACACAAGAAACAAACTCACATTTAAACATATAGTACGCAATTAATGAAAGGTAAAAAACAACACTAACAACATGAAGACACGAAAAATAAATCAAATCAAACAAAAATCGTAACGTAACAAAATAAACATAAGCAAGGGAACAAACAGAACACTTGAGAGTAAAAAGAACATTTATTATAAACAGAAGATGGCTGATAGTGACCTCAAATAAGTAAATAGAATTTAGGGGTTTATTGACATCATTTAGACAAGTTGTTGAAGAAAATAAGTGGGACAGTACAACGTTAGCTTGCATTACACACACTACCAAAACACAAAGTAAGGGGTGACAGGCTCCAGCTTTATAATTTGCTACAGAGAGACCAGGTCTGGTGTAATGAAATATTACATAGCAGCACTAGAAGCTGCACAGAGAAAGGCAACTAAGTGTCTCTTCAAAGTAAAGAGCGTTCTTTACTCTAAGGAAAGTAAAACAGTTTAATTTTAAACAAGGCTATGTGATGAAAATGATCAATGTCCTTGAAAAAGGACGGCCTTATTTAATTCTTTAAAATAAATAGTGAATCACATGTTCATCTCCTGGGTTATGTGAACATTGTACTGGTCAGTCGCAGTGAAGAGGGAGCTGACCTGTAAGGCAAAGTTCTCATTTTACAGGTTGATCTGATCTAAATTCCTACCTTCAACCTATGGCCGTGAGTTTTGTCATCATAGATCATAGATTCCAGAGGTAGAAATGTACTTCCTTCACAGGGTGCCTGGGCTCGCCCTTAGAAATAGGGTGAGGAACAAAGACATTCAAGAAGAGCTCAAATCAGAGCCACTACTCCTTTGCAGTGAAAAGAGCCAGTTGGGGTGGCTCATCTATTCTTAATAGAATGCTTCCCTGCAGAGGTGTTTTGGGCACAAAAACCGTCAGGAGACCTCAAGGTAAACCTATAACACACGATTGAGATTATATCTCCTCCCTATGACATGGGTCGGATAAGCAGTAGGAGATGGATGGATGGATGCTCTATGTAAAAACCGAGAGGAACCGCTTTCAGAATGGAGACCAGGTAGCAATTTGAAGCATAAAGAGTCATGGGATTCTTAAACAAGCTACAAAATCTTCTAACTTACAAAAGAGAACAACCATTTTATAGTTATACGAAAAGCATCAGAATTATGTCACACCAAATACAATTGTTATGATGTAGCCTTCCTTGAATGTAATAATTTACATCATTTACAACTGACAAATACAGGCTTATTTTAACATGAATCTTTAAGAAATGCTCCTTATTATTAGGAAGCTTTTGCCATTCATGGAAGCACTTAGCTGAGTAATTATGTAAACAGCAACTGAAAAAAAACACTAGTTATCATATAATATCAATTTATTTAATAAAGTATATCAAATCAAAAGTCAAATCAAATGACTTGTTCAACAAATTGCACTCAAGCTAAATGTTTTGTTTAGAAATAAACTCTGTTCTTGTAAATCTTCATTTTTAAAAACTCCATGCTTTTTGCTGGTTAGATATTTCTTTATAATTACATGTAACAATATTAAGGGTGACATTTAAAAATCCAGGGCTTATCACTTATTTCTCTCTTCAGTTTTTTCCCATCAAACTGTAATTCAAGTTAACTTTTAAAAAAAATGCTGACTTTGCCGCCATCTAGTGTCTGTGAAAAACAAATTATCAGCAAATGCCCTACTTTTCAATTAAACTTTTATTCTGGATTTTATAAACAAATTCTAAAATAAAATAAAAAGGAAATGTGACTATGCATTAATAAACAATAATAATAATCTTCATAATTAAAAACTGGGTGTTTAAGAGGTCCTAACAGGAACAAAAATCTCCTTTTTAAATGGCAAAAGCATTTTTGGGTAATTTACAACATAGAGGCTACTGTGTTCCAGTTCAACATCACGGACACAGTTTATCAGCTTATGCACTAATTGTTTAAAACAGAAAAAATGTAATACACTGCCTTGGCACGGCATTAATAACAGAAAGAACAGGATGAAATATTTATTTTCCTTTGTAAGCATCTGAAGCCACTATACAAGCACTGAACAATACAAAATAAAACACAAGAAAACTCAAGTGCAGGGTAAATAAATGAATGCAGGAAGTGAAACTATAAAACAAACTCCACTCGGCAGATAATAAGAATTTGATATACAGCTCAGAAGACTCGGCATCAGTTCGGTAGAGTCAAGACAGTGAGTGAGTTATGAACAAATTCATCCAAGCAACTTAAAGCAGACAAAGGAAAGGCAGGTTTTCTGATGAAATTTAAATACTCTGATCAATGCAGCTTTACAGACTGACCTGGGGAGATTAACAGTCGCTGCTCATTAAGAAAATTTTAACTCACCTCTATTCTGATATGCCAAGAAATATACTTAAAGGAAGATAAATGTCCACAAATATGACTATATAAATGTAAAGGCACAAATCTTGAAGTTTTAAAACCACCATTTTCCTTTTGTCCTGCTGCCATTAGAACAGGTTTTAGCCTAATAAATAGATAAACTTGAACATGACAACTGTGTAATGGTTATTAATTAGAAAAAATGAAGGGATATCAAAAATGTTTTTGAAATGTCATTTGAAAGAGCTTCTTCAGGTGATGCTTGAAAAGAAAACATTGTTATAATTGCCATATGTTGTGCTGTAATATGCCTGTTAAATGTTTAATGGGAATACTTAAAAAGGTATTATTTTTGAAAATAGTATGTTAAATACATTTTCAGATTATGTTACCTACATTGCATACAGGTGAATATTTGGGGATCTGGGTGAGTGAATAATGAAAAAAAGAAGAAGAAGAAGAAGAAGAACAAGAAAGCTTTCTCTTGGGAATAAATAATTTGAACGATATCATGTACTGCAGCAAGCAGCTGTTGAGTTTTTCCTCATGCGACAGAAATTTTTTAATTAACAAGCTGCTAGGAAAAAGCTTGATTAAAAGTTATTAAGGTGGTCAACTGTGAGGTTTGCACTAGACACACAACACAGAAATATACCTGATGAAAAGCAAGATTGATAAATACCATCTGTCTTGAATTATAGACTCCAGAAACTTTATTTTAATGACCAATTTAAATACAGTGTGAAAACAGCTGCAAAATCTAAGTGTAACTCTAGGTGATGCTATTTTTTTTTAAATCTACATTTGTTTTATCATTCTCGTTATTTTATACTGTTCTGGTCATCTCATTTGACATATAAAATACCAATATGCTAGGCGTTTATTCACAGACATTCAACAAGCTTTCTCCTTCATCTGTCTGAAAGACTGTTAGGCACAGATAGCAAAAAGCTTGACAAAAAATGTTCAATGCAGCTGTCAGCATACTGATGAATTTACTACATTATTTATCAAAATTGACAGTGTTAAAGGATGCACTGAAATCTTCAACTTGTAAAAATGCTATGCAATGTCTCTAAATATGAGAATCTACTGAGTGGAAAAAGTGTATCATGCAGAAAACGTCAAACTACGAACAGCCTAATGTGATATTTTTGCTTCAGTAGGCACAAGTATTTAAACTGAACTATAGGCTCTGAGTAATTACTCTAGACTAATGGCATATTTAAATAGCAATTGATAACATTTGTATAAACTCACTGGTAAATAAAAAAACTAATTGCACATTACCTTAAATGGTTATAGTGGCTAGAAAATGGTACCTGGGCATCTTGAAAATATAAGCAACTGAATGGGATCATGATAAAACAGAGAAAACAGACAAAATTCTGTAAACAATTAGCAAGTAAACAAATGAAAGTTTCTCATCTCTGCTATACCTTTATAGGGTTTTTATTGTCACATGTATAGAAGTCAGCGAAGTTCTTACATGCACGTGCTAATCGTCATGCTACACATCGCCACTCTCAGGCACCATGATACCATTCAAGCCAACCATCAATGACCACTAGCCTGGCCTAATTATCTGAACAGTGAACTCATCAGCATGATGTGAATCTTTGTGAAACACAGTCGAAGTGAGATGTATACATGTATTGCAATGATAACAAGTATTTTGTCACACTAAGGAAGCTTTTAATCAACACCACTGATATCCCTTCTACTAGCATGTAACTAATTTCATCCAAATTGGCTTTTCTCCAGGTATCAAAATTTGGTGATTTTTTTTATAGATATAGTAAGTTTGAAGGTGATTACTGGCCATGCTCATATTCGCATATGGCAAGATATATTCAGTCACTGAGCAAATTATTAGGAATACCTGTACACCTACTTATTCATGTAATTATCTAATCAGCCAATCATGTGGAAGCAGAACAGTGCAAAAAGTCATGCAGATACAGGTCAGGAGCTTCAATTAATGTTCACATCAAATATCAGAAGGGGAAAAATGTGACCTCAGTAATTTCAACTGTAGCATGATTGTTGGTGTAGGACAGGCTGGTCCAAGTATTGCTGTAGCTGCTATTCTCCTGGGATTTTCATGCATAAGAGTCTAAGCGTTTAATGAGAATGGTTTAAAAAATCCAGTGAGCAGCAATTTTGTGTCTGGAGATGCCTTGTTGATGAGAATAGGTCAGAGAAATATGGCCAGATTGGTTCAAGTTGACAGAAAGTCTAAGGTAACTCACATAACCATTCTCTACCACTGGGGTGAGCAGAAATGCATCTCAGAATCCACAACACTTTGAACCTTGAGATACATGGGGTACAACATCAAAAGAACATGTCAAGTTCTACTCTTGACAGCCAAAAACAGAAAGCTGAGGCAGCAGTGGGCATTGGCTCACCAAAACTGGACAATTGAAGATTGGAAAAATGTAGACTGGTCTAATAAATCTCAATTTCTGCTGAGACACAGAGATGTTAAGATCAGAATTTGCTGTCAATAGCATGAATTCATGCACCCAACCTGCCTTCTGTTAACACTCTAGGTGGAGTGGTGGTGGTGTAATGGTGTGAGGGAATGTTTACTTTGGCCAGTTAATACCAAAATCAATTAATCATTGCTTGCTTGCTACGCAGCTGCTGCCGCCTCACAGTAAGGTGACCTGGGTTCACTTCCCAGGTCCTCCCTGCATTGAGTTTGCATGTTCTCCCCGTGTCTGCGTGGGTTTCCTCCGGGTGCTCTGGTTTCCTCCCACAGTCCAAAGACATGCAGGTTAGGTGCATTGGCAATCCTAAATTGTCCCTAGTGTGTGCTTGGTGTGTGGGTGTGTTTGTGTGTGTGCCCTGCAGTAGGCTGGCACCCTGCCTGGGGTTTGTTCCTGCTTTGCGCCCTGTGTTGGCTGGGGTTGACTCCACCAGACCCCTGTGACACTGTGCTAGGATATAGTGGGTTGGATAATGACTGACTCATGACTTGATTGCCACAGCCTGTTTCAGTATTGTTGTTGGCAATGTGCCACTTCCAGCATGATGCACCATGTCACAAAGTAAAAGTCATCTGAAACTGGTTTTACGAACATGTTAATGAGTTTAGTGTTCTTCAGTGGCCTGCGGGGGTACCCAAATATGAATCCAATACAACACCTCTGGGATGTGGTAGAATGGAAGCTTGACAGCGCAAATATGCAGATGACAAATCTGCAAAAACTACGTGATGCAATCATGTCAACATTAACCACAATTTCAAAGGATTTTTCTGACAGCATGCAGAATCCGTACCACAAAGAATTGAGGCTGTTTTGAGAGCAAAAGCAGGCCCTTCCCCGGTATTAGTGTAGTGTGCATAATAATTTTCTCGGTTAATGTAAGAAAGTTTCTCAGTGAGATAGTACCGTATGTATACAGTGGTGTGAAAAACTATTTGCCCCCTTCCTGATTTCTTATTCTTTTGCATGTTTGTCACACAAAATGTTTCTGATCATCAAACACATGTAACCATTAGTCAAATATAACACAAGTAAACACAAAATGCAGTTTTTAAATGATGGTTTTTATTATTTAGGGAGAAAAAAAAATCCAAACCTACATGGCCCTGTGTGAAAAAGTAATTGCCCCCTTGTTAAAAAATAACCTAACTGTGGTGTATCACACCTGAGTTCAATTTCCGTAGCCCCCTCAGGCCTGATTACTGCCACACCTGTTTCAATCAAGAAATCACTTAAATAGGAGCTGCCTGACACAGAGAAGTAGACCAAAAGCACCTCAAAAGCTAGACATCATGCCAAGATCCAAAGAAATTCAGGAACAAATGAGAACAGAAGTAATTGAGATCTATCAGTCTGGTAAAGGTTATAAAGCCATTTCTAAAGCTTTGGGACTCCAGCAAACCACAGTGAGAGCCATTATCCACAAATGGCAAAAACATGGAACAGTGGTGAACCTTCCCAGGAGTGGCCGGCCGACCAAAATTACCCCAAGAGCGCAGAGACGACTCATCCGAGAGGTCACAAAAGACCCCAGGACAACGTCTAAAGAACTGCAGGCCTCACTTGCCTCAATTAAGGTCAGTGTTCACGACTCCACCATAAGAAAGAGACTGGGCAAAAACGGCCTGCATGGCAGATTTCCAAGATGCAAACCACTGTTAAGCAAAAAGAACATTAGGGCTCGTCTCAATTTTGCTAAGAAACATCTCAATGATTGCCAAGACTTTTGGGAAAATACCTTGTGGACTGATGAGACAAAAGTTGAACTTTTTGGAAGGCAAATGTCCCGTTACATCTGGCGTAAAAGGAACACAGCATTTCAGAAAAAGAACATCATACCAACAGTAAAATATGGTGGTGGTAGTGTGATGGTCTGGGGTTGTTTTGCTGCTTCAGGACCTGGAAGGCTTGCTGTGATAGATGGAACCATGAATTCTACTGTCTACCAAAAAATCCTGAAGGAGAATGTCCGGCCATCTGTTCGTCAACTCAAGCTGAAGCGATCTTGGGTGCTGCAACAGGACAATGACCCAAAACACACCAGCAAATCCACCTCTGAATGGCTGAAGAAAAACAAAATGAAGACTTTGGAGTGGCCTAGTCAAAGTCCTGATCTGAATCCAATTGAGATGCTATGGCATGACCTTAAAAAGGCGGTTCATGCTAGAAAACCCTCAAATAAAGCTGAATTACAACAATTCTGCAAAGATGAGTAGGCCAAAATTCCTCCAGAGCGCTGTAAAAGACTCATTGCAAGTTATCGCAAACGCTTGATTGCAGTTATTGCTGCTAAGGGTGGCCCAACCAGTTATTAGGTTCAGGGGGCAATTACTTTTTCACACAGGGCCATGTAGGTTTGGATTTTTTTTCTCCCTAAATAATAAAAACCATCATTTAAAAACTGCATTTTGTGTTTACTTGTGTTATATTTGACTAATGGTTACATGTGTTTGATGATCAGAAATATTTTGTGTGACAAACATGCAAAAGAATAAGAAATCAGGAAGGGGGCAAATAGTTTTTCACACCACTGTATGTTGCATGCTTAGTATTCTTTTTTTAGTATTGTATTTTTACACCTGTTCTCAGGCAATATGCAAGTATGAATTTAATTGTACAACTGCATGTTCAAATGACAAGAAACTTGACTTAACCTGGGTTTTCCACAGCATGCTGCAAATACTGATACTTCAGTACTTCATAATTCACCTGTAAAGTTTTTGTACACCTTAAAAGAAGTGAACACATTTATTGTATCAGTTTTTTAATTCTTGAATGAAAAAGTACATTTTTGATTCAGAAAAAAATACAGTTTACTGAAGCAATTGTGATGTAAACACTATGAAAAACTTGTTCCATCCTGAATTTAAAACATCCTTAATAGATTAAATCAGACACAATTACTTGATGCAAAACAAGTTTGAATATTATTTATAAAAACAACGTACCACGTTAGTTAATTAACATACAGTGATACCACTCTGCTGGTTGAAAGATTAAGAAAAATTGCTACATCTTTCATGTGGTCTCCATTTACTGCCAAAGCATTTTATAGTGCATATACTGTATTTTAGTGATATGTACTATATACATTTTTATTTATGATGGTGCTCAATAAAAAGCAATACCATTAATGTCAAGCATCATGTTATTTCATAAGAAATGTTCTGCTGTCAGTAGTAAGAAATTAAAGTAAACAGTCTCTAGTTTATTTAAATATGACTTTACTGGTAATATCCCTTGTTTGTCAAAAGAAACAAAAAGGCTCTTATTATTTTTATCATTTAGCAAACATATCAACAATATGAAAAAAATGTGTTTATACAAATATTATTTTCTCTCTCTAAACGCACCTAAATACTGCACAGAAAGCACATCATATACCAGATTATTCTTGTACAGTAGTAGTTAAAGGCAGGAAGGCCATGATTAAAAGGAAACTTTTAAAACGTCTTGGTGACTGTTTCAGTGAGAAGCAGACACCTCTGCTGAATATGGTATATTACACCACTGTTTTCAATAAATACTCTGCATTTATGGTTTATCATTATATCTTGAGAAATGAACATTGTGAAATAACAATGCACAATACTTCTTCATTTTCTACATAAATTGGTGATAAAGTGTGCACAACAATGTGGTTAAATACCTCGTTTTCAGTTAACACTATGTCTTTACCAATCAAACACATGAAGCGCTGAATTTCATACTTTCACTAAACGTTGGAGGTGTTTTGCTGTTTCACCATAACCCTTACCAGAAGCCAAAACAAATTAATTGGTAAGGATTCTGTTAAAAGAAGCATATAAATTAATATATTTTAGTTTAGAATTTTCTAAAGAATTAAAAAACAACTGTTTGAACACAAGAGACCAAAGTGATATGGAAAAAGGTTCACTGCACGTACAGTATTTGGTTACACTTTACAGTACGCAAAAGGAATGACACCATTGCTGGTTATTCAAAACACATCTGTGAAACATTTAAAAATATGCAATTAGTAATGAGTACAATTATTTGGAAATTTAACAAAAGTATTTTATCCTGTTTTTTGTCAACATATAGAAAATTCTCATGAAGTTAAATTATACAAGACTATTTGGAATGGTCCATTTAAAGAAAAAAGCAAACACACAAATCCAAAGTATAGTCTGTCAAACAATAAATTAATAATTTTATACATACTGTGAAAACTCTAAAAACACCTTTCAGAGAAATATACATTTATAACAGAACTCATCCTCTCCATCCCTTTCCCCCACATCAAAAACCGAAAATCAAAATGGCTTACATTGAGCATTTTTAAATATGTAATGTCCAAACAAGTAAATCAGATTTTGGCTAAGTGTATTCATGTAAAGTGCACCAAAACAGGTACCTGTTGGGCTTCCACTAGGATTCTGATTATTTATTACAATAAGGAGTTCCTTTGGCACTCAATCCACAACTTTTCCACCAAGGTTCCTTAGGTGTTTTTTCTGGTTTTGCAGTTGGCAGTAACTTTGGAGCATTTAGGACTATTACTAAGAGGAATGGGGGACTTTCGGACATCTTTAACTGAACTGGAACTTTGCCTTGCTGAAGAGCCAGAGTTTGGAGAATCTGCTTTCTCCTGTAAGGCTGTTCGCTTCGCATGAAGAAAGGATGGTGCTTTACTAGTCATTGGAGGCTGGAAAGATTAAAAATTAAAAATTGTAAATATACATTAGCACAGACTTCAATAAATAGTGAATCAAAGTTTATGTTTCTTATATCATATTCTATACAAGGTTCATTTTTTAAAATGAAACTGGTTCCACCTAGTGGGAAAACAGTACAATTACAAGTCTATAACCAAACATGCAAATAGACCGATTTAATGAGATTACATTACATAAATTTACTACTGTGTAAAGAAATCACTTTATGCATCACAGACACATTTCTAGTAGGATGATCGTTAAATTAGACTCTTTATAAATAAGGGTAAGTTTAGCACATATCATCTCACTTCATCCACTTGAATGGTTTTTGCACAATTTAGGTCCATTTAATTTAATGCAAATTACTAGCAATATTAAAATGCAAAGTTATTTTCCCTGTACATATTAAATACCCTTCTGCACCTCCTGAGACACTAGATAAAATCCATTCTCCACTTTGCAGACTTCAGAGACTTTAATGTATGCTTGTAAAGGTCATTAAATATGCTGAAATTCCCTTTGCTCTATCTCTGAACAAGGTTGCTTACAAAAGTAGTATTTGGGTGATCCAGCCAACATCACTAACAAACAACTCCCTGTACACCAATCAGTGTCTACATATAAGAGAATTAACGGGTACGAGGGCTTTCAACTATTTTCTCCAAAAATAAAACAACGCTTATATACTGTATTTATTAATATAAATTTGAAAAGACAGCATACAGTATATTAATATTAAACTTTCTAAAGAACATATATTTTTGTATTCATGTATATATTTTATTAAAATTAATGTATTCATATAATAAAATAACACTTAACCTGCTAAAATAGCATGCTGCATTCTAAAATCAAATGTTTAGTGGCTTAGGTATCAACTGAAATCCACAAGTTGCTTGTTTAATTGACTCTCAGTGATTTTGAATGGGAGTGATCCACAAAAAAACTCATTACACTTAAAATTTACTAGCCACAATAACTGTCAGACAGGTAATAGAATAAATGTAAAAATATTTGAAATCCCTTGCCCTATGTGCCTTTCCCTACCTTCAGTACCTTTCCTTTGTATCCTCATGTGTCTGAACCTCTCTTGCTCAACACTCCCTCTGTCAAGTGAGTTACCACAAAGCCTGCATCTCAGACTCTGTCATTTTGAGGCACCTTGCTTGCCTCCTGTTCACTTTTATACTTTCCAACTTTGAAGACGACTCTGAACATGCCTTATGCATCTCACACTTGCAGTTCCTCTTTCAATTGCGTCTCCGAAGCCAAACTGACAAACCACACCAAAGCCAAATTGACCAATTTGTCTCGGAGGGACCAGACATACACAGACCTTAGCGTTTTATTATATAGTAGATTATTTGTATTTTTCCATCACCTTAATTTAAGGTTACTTATAAGAACATTAATGATTACTAGTGTTTTCATAGTTCTTTTTTTAAATTTATTTTACTAATTGAAACACAAGCTTCTCATGTTCACACTGTGGGTCAGATACGCAGATTGTACCAGCAACTTTTTGGTTAAAATTCCAAGTAATGTATACAAGAAATCTTGTTTATATTCCAGACTAAACTTTCTCTTATGCTTGAAAGGTAAAAATGGCACAAATATCAGATTCATAAAAGAGTACATACTCCACAATCCATGCTACATTTCTTTATAAATTTCGTGACTTTTAGTGACTTCCCATTACCCCTTGCCCGTGGCCATGCATGGCTTAAAAATGAATTTTTTTAATATTCATGATCTACTCAACATTACATAATTGGCCATGTTCCTGAGTGACATCTTTACTACAGAGGAAAGAAAACTGCAGTGAATGTGAAATTGAGGTATTAATACCCACTTCAACCTGAAAAAAATTAAGAAGTTGTCTTTAATGTAATAAACTTAACTGCAAATCTATGAATTAGGCTTACTTGCCAAGAAGTCAACCATGAGCCTGAGCCAGAAGTCCACTTTTCACACTACTTGATAAAATAAAAAAATCAAGAGTTCAGCCAGCCTCCTTGCAATAACGTTAGCCAGACACACTTGAGCATCACATATTGATTGTACATTAATTGAATGAAAGAGTACCTGGGCAGTATCCTTATTATACCATCCCATACAGATGGTATGACACAGCTCAGCAATGACTGTAAGATTCCTGACCAGTCAGCCAGGTCACGCTGAAAAGCATCTGTCACCAAATACCCTACAGTTGTTTAAACCTGTAACACAACAGGGACTGCACGATTTCTCCATGATTGCTTGTATAATATAGGCTCCATCAGCATTCAACTCCAAGAGGACATCTTTAGGAAGCCTACAGCTTACAAGCCAATCATCATGATAAGCCAAAAATCATCACAATCCCTGAAAACTCTCTACTTTCGTAGCCTGCCATTGGCGATATCATTCCTAATAGCTAACAATTAAGTATAAGCCTTAAATGTTATTGCCAACACTGAAGACAATAATTGATAGTACATGTTATTTAAATGTAACATAATTAGTTCAAGAATATTGAAATGTGACTGATGTGTCAATGAAATGCACAATAAAACAAGATTTTCTTGTTCACTTCATTGTCTGCCTGGTGTCATTAAAATACAATCACAAGACTTATGAATGTTTGTAATTTGCTGTAACATTAAGCTAGTTCATGTTTTATAAATCCCAGCTTTTGCATAAGTAAATGCACATTTACAAGCACAAGAACGTTTTATATATGAGGGTCCAGCCCAAGGACCTTAGTCTCCACGTAGAACTGGCTGTACTTTAAGTATCAGCTAAATTACTACTTTTCATAAAAACAGAATAAAACGGCAAATGATTGTGAATGGAATACAGGAAGCAACCCTACTTACAGCAAGCAGGGCAGGAAAATATCTTACAAAGACCTTAAAAAATTACTGCTAGGTGGCAATGTGGTTATGAGATCCTGTTAGGGTTTCACTATGATATGTCTATGGTGGCCCCCACCTGGATGTATAGGAAGACCTGGTGCCTTTATAAAAACATACAAGGCTTTTATATGTCTTCTGGGGCCCAATACCCAACAGTGGATCAGGGCTGAGATATAAAAGATTTCTTCCATTTTTTTCTTTTACAATGGTTTTTTTTTTTAGGAGTTTTTTCTTGTCTTCTGTCTTGTCTTCTTGTCTTTCTTGTGTTCAAGGCTGGAGGGGCTGTCAAAAAACAGGGCCTGTTAAAGCCCATAGCTGCACTCCTTGTGTGATTTTGGGCTATTCAAAAAATCAACTGTTGTTGTAAAATCCAATGTTGGCTACAGAGGCATTGAGCTTTCAGTGGAGATTGACTGGTGGGATGAAGAAAGGCCTAGGGGTAAAGAAGTAGACTAATGTGTGCAAGATGAGCTGGGAGAGTTGGATGAACATTGTAAGGTGGATGGATCAGAACAGACAGTTTGCACCAACATGTACACGGTGCAAGGCATTTCTGGTTTGCAATATTTCATTTGTGCTGTACTTTCAGTAGTTTCTGTTGGGCATGTCCTCCACTCCTTAAACCCATTCATATTCTTTACACTTATGGCCTACTAGGCCTTCATTTGAGTCCTGAACCAACCCTAGAGTTCTTTCTTCAGTCCACATAATGTCTAAATATGAGAGATACATACAACACATAATTCTATGGTTTCAACAGTTAACTGAAAACCTTTTTAGCTGAAATACTTACAGTGCTACTAGATTTTGTATTCACCGCACTCTTTTTTGCTGTCCCATTTTGCGAAGAACAAGCCTGTGCTTTCTTGTGTAATTGAAAAGACAGAAAGAAAATGGTTACAAATCTAACAGCAAAGAAGCAGGTAACATAGGAACACAACATATTTGAAAATGACAAGCCACATGAAGTTTACAAGTGCAAGCTCAGTACCTTTCTTTTATTGCCCAATATATCACTTATCACTTCTGAAAAACCTTTCCAAATGAGCCTCCATTCCTATGAACTTGTTTACAGTGATTAAAAGCCAATATAAAAGTAAAGTTATTTATAGTATAATGTTAATTTTACACAACTTTTTAATATGTATTAATCAGTAATATGCTCTTTCCCTTGTCTGTAGAGGGGGAGCCCTGACTGACAATCCAATGTAAGATGGAATTCTCCATGGCCCTTTTCAGTTTCATCTCATTTTACCATACTTCAGTGGTTGAGCTTTGCAGATTTCAGTGTGAGTTCTACACACTAAACATCTACTAACTATAACTGAAAAAGAAGCTTGGAGCAAACTGTTTTTATTTTTAAGATACATAATAGCAAATGACATATCACACATATAGTGTACTATACAAAAGTGCAGTGCTATATCCCATTGTTGTCTAACCTCTTGCGTACGTTTGTGCAAATTACTTGTGGCATCTCTGCAAGTCAACAGATATTTTATTCCAATGGACAAATGTGCCTTTACCACTGAAAGGTGAATGACGATGTCAAGCAACTATTATACAGTACCTATCAATCATATTCTTGTTAGTCATAATGTGATACACTATATGCTTGCTTTTACAAGTTTACATTATTTTATTTTAACCAGTATATTTTACTGATGGCACAGTGGGTCCCGTAAGCCAATTCATGTTGGATTCAGCTTCCTGGGTTTGAATGCCATTGCCATGTTGAGCACTTTCTCTGCTTGGGATTTTCCTCAGAGTTCAACTTTCCTCCCACATCATTAAAGATGTGCATGTTGGGTTAACTGGGTTTTCAAATTAGCCCTCTTTGTGTGAGGGAGTTCATGTGTGGTTCTCTGTACAGGGCTGTTTCCTGGTTTCTGACACATTACTGTCAGTATAGAGTCCAGCTCCCCAGAATCGCAAAGTGAATTAAGTTAGTTTGAGAATGAAGATATTAGAAATGGCGCTGTAACTGATAAATCTAATATTGAACTGTAATTTTGAAAGTCTTATAAAGTATCTTATAATAGTGCATGCTGCTAATCACACTATATAAAAATTGATACATAAGCTGTAAAAGTGTCAAAATGCAAATGATCGAACCATCACCAAATCAGGTTATCTGCACTGTGCGTAGGTGGTAAACATTTATTATATAAAAAAACGGCAAGGCCTTCAGTCCGTACTTTTCTTCTTATACCACTATTTGGCATATTTTTGCTGGTTAACTGCACATTTTGTACGGCATCTGGGAAAAATCACAGAATGAGTTTACTCCATTTGTGGGTGTAGAAGAAGGTGGTTTAGCAATATGGACTGGAAGTCTGCTGTTATCTTCTATCATATTCATCCATCACAGCTAACGTAAATAATTGATTTCCCCTACACAATTTTTATTAGTCAGTGGCAATGGTTGATGACTACAGGAGGTAGTGATTGCATCAATACTTACGTAATGCAAATAGCATCTTTTTGTAATAAAAAAGGAATATACTGTATGTACAAATTTGAAATTGAACCACAATAAAAACAATCCCACAAAAAAGACATGCATACAAATTGTGAATTATATCACATTTACAAAGGGCAAGGACAAACATTTTGTATTTACTAACAAATTAAAATAATCAGGGGATCAGAACACCATTAAATTATTGGAAAGGTGTGAGAATTATGGGAATTAAATTGCTTTGAGGGAACGGGGGAAGGGGATAACGTTCTTGTCTAAAGACAGTGTCAGGTTTATATATCATGAAACAAGTTACAATGACTTTTACATGGAAGGAACATCACATTTAAAGGAATGTAGCTGCCAAAATCTCACCTCCCCTAAGTTTCTGGAGCTATCATCTTAAGTGAATGGAAGCATGTGACTAATTACAATTTTTTTCCAGATTTTCATGCTGATTCAACAGGAGGGTAATTTTGGCAGCCATTTGACATTAACATCATTTGAATATGAACAAATAAACAAACACTATGGGCAACTTGGCTGTAATATGCCCTGTTTGAATACTCCCAGTTATTTGATAAATGAAATCAATTTTCTTCAAGACAGGAGGACGCAATGCTTTTACCTCCCCACCTTGGAGATGGTGATTCA
The DNA here is from genome assembly GCA_026402145.1 of Polypterus bichir lapradei. Lineage (NCBI taxonomy): Eukaryota > Metazoa > Chordata > Cladistia > Polypteriformes > Polypteridae > Polypterus > Polypterus bichir. Next base: position 200,705 of record JANRMT010062853.1, on the reverse strand, counting down.
GGATTACTGGTTGGGTGAAAAAGATTACTGGACAGGCTACTAATTTCAGTGGCAGGGGAAGCAGTGTAAACATATCTGACATTACTTTATTTTCAGTTTTCATTAGGCTTACTGAATCTGACTCTATTTAACTGAAATCAAATCTGGCTGAGGTAGTATACATGTATTACTGCATATGATGGGAAAATAATGATATATGATGCCTAACAAAAACAACAGAGAAGATGTCAAACATATAGTTCACCTGTTTAGTAGGAGTTGATGGTTTGCTACTACCACTGTCAGTCTCTGTATCCACTGTGTCCAAAGGACTTGCTCTATCTTCTGACTCATACTTTGCGTGCAAATTATCATCTTCGGACTGGTTCAGAGATATGCCATTAAGGCTATCATTTAGATGTCCGCACTCTCCATCGTCTGGATCATTTCTAAACTGCTTCATCATCTCCAGCACATTTGAATGCCTTACTGATGTGGAGGTGTCGCCCTGAAAAGTGAATATTATTTTTTGAAGTGATGAAAAGCTCCAGTACATTTTAAAATGAATTTTGATTTAATTGCTGACTAACATAAGCAACAAAAAAGACAAATCCTGCAAGAGAACAGATGATGTTTGACATTTAAATTACTTTAATGGGATAATTAACACACAGGAAATCAGTATGCTATCATTACTGTGATTGCTACTATGGCAATAAAAGAAGCCTTCAAGTGCAGGCCAATAATAAAAAGGGCAAACTCTAAAAAAGCTAATTTAAATATTTATTCTGTATCCTTACTTAGGCACAACAATATTCAATCATTAAAAAGGTAATAAAAAAAACTTACAGTAATCCATGGATTATCAAGTAATTCGCTGGCAGTTATGCGATGTGCAGGATCTACTTTCAGAAGGCACTGTATAACATTTTTTGCTATTAAAGAGTAAGGCAAATCTGTTAGTACATTTAATTTTTTATATAAATACAGTGGACCCTTGACTTACGAGCTCAATTTGTTCGCGAGGGCTGGTTGTAACTCAAGTTAGTTGTAAGTCAAGACTATTTTTCCCATAAGAAATAATGGAAATACCCATAATGCGCTCCGAACCTCCTACAGCAACGCTTACTTAACCTTTTCATAGTAAAAAAGGATTGTATAATGTGCATAATTTACCAAAACACCAATAATTTTTCTAATGTACTAACCAAAAAGTTATAAAAAGTGCCTAGCCTACCAGAAACAACAATTTCATATTGTACTCACTATTTAATTTGACATCTTTGGGCTGCAGGAAGGGAGGAGGAGGAGAATGAAACGGAAGATGGTTATTGTTTAGAAGGAGACTCCTTATGCAAATCTTTTCTTTGTAAAATTGTCGAGATGGTGGATTTCGACATGCTGTACATATTAGCGAGATCGTTCACGAACGCCACTCTCATATTTCCGCACAATTTCCTTCTTCGTTTCGATTGTGATCGCTGTTTCTCAAGTTAATAATGACAGTAGTCGAGCACTCAGTTCAAAGCTGGTCGTGTTGTTAACTGCTGTAATAATACACTCCAAAGCAAGCCGGTGCTGACTCAGCCTGATGACATCCCTTAACATCCCTTAACAATCGCTTTCTTTACCTTTGTTACCTTCTCTTCCTTCCTTAGCAATTATGCGTCTTGCTTGCCATGGTCTTAGTGAATTATATATATAGATAAATCACTGCACTGACCGAAATTACGCCCACAAACAAATGTATCTGGGCTCTGACTGACGGTTACAAACGTTCTCGGCTGTTTGTTTACAATCGCACAACTGGATACACGTGACCGCATTCGGGTCGTAACGCAAGATGTTGGTCGTAAATCAAAACAAAAATTTTGGTCATAAATCAAGTTGTTCGTATGTCAAGGGTCGACTGTAATCTGCTAGGACATTTAAATCATTTTTATTACTAACACAGTTTCATTACTTATTTCTACATACCTGCATCACTAATTGCATTCCAGATTGGGTCAGCAAAACTCAGATCTCCTTTTTTTATCTGTTCAAATAGCTTCTCTTCAGAGCTGGCCATGAAAGGTGGTGAGCCACACAGTCTGAAGAATTTAACAAAGATGGTTTAATTTTCTTATTTAACAAATCCCACTGTTTTGAAAACATGATTTTATAGTTCAACCCACATTTTGAGATTTATTGCATCTAATAGATGTCTATATAAAAACTAAACAAGTGTTTTATTTTTAAGCCTGTTTTTCAAGATGTCTAAATAACAAACAGCCAAATAATAATTAAATGAACCCTGCATGCCTACTTTAGGTCTGTGGGAGTTAACCTGATTACTGTTATGTTTCATGCAGGATTTTTTCCTGTCTTGTACTTATTTGTGCATAATTTTTCATGTTTAGATGATTTTTCTATGAGAACCCAGGATGTGCTGGTCCCAAGCCCGGATAAATGTGGAGGGCTACATCAGGAAGGGCAACCGGTGTAAAAGTTTGCCACATCAATACGTGGACAACAATATAGATTTCCATACCGGATTGGCCAAGGCCCAGGTTAACAAAGGCCACCACCAGTACTGTTAGCCAACAGGGTGCTGGAGGAAATTGGGCTACTGTTGGCCAAAGAAAGATAAGAAGAGTGGTCCAGAGGCAGGGGGAGAAGAGGAAGGTAAAGAGAGTGGAAGTGAGGGTAGGAACTTTTAATGTTGGTAGTATGACTGGTAAGGGGAGAGAGAAGAAAGGTTGATATATTGTGTGTGCAAGAGACCAGATGGAAGGGGATTAAGGCCAGGTGTATAAAAGGCAAGTTCAAATTGTTCTGCCATAGTATGGATGGTAGGAGAAATGGGTTAAGTTGTATCCTGAAGGAACAGTATCTCAAGAGTGTTTTAGAGGCGAAGAGAGTGTCAGACAGAGTGATGATTATGAGTGGTGGAAAGTGTATCCAAGGGAGAGAGAGTGATTATTGGAGAGTATTTCAATGGACATGTTGGTGATGGGAACAGAGGAGATGAAGAGGTGATGGGTAGGTATGGCGTCAAGGAGAGGAATGCAGGAGGTCACATGCTAGTGGATTTTGAGAAAAGGATGGACATGGCTGTGGCAAATATGAGAATATGGCAGAGAATTATGCAAGAGTGGTACAGGATATGTACGAGGGAAGTGTGATAGTGGTGAGGTCTGAGGTAGGAATGATGGATGTATTCAATGCAGAGGTGGGATTACATCAGGGATTGGCTCTGAGCTCTTTCTTATTTGCAATGGTGATGGACAGGTTGACTGATGAGATTATACAGGGACATTGTGATCTATAGTAAGAATAGGGAGCAGGTCAAGGAGACACTGGAGAGATGGAGGATGTGTGCGAATGAGACGGAGGTCAGAGAATGGTGAGGATGTAATTAGTAGATTTGTAAAAGGTGGGTGAGTTTAAACACTTGGGATCAACAGTATAGAGTAATGGGGAGTGTGGAAGAGAGGTGAAGAAGAGAGTGCAGGCAGTGTGGAGTGGGTGGAGAGGAGTGTCAGGAGTGATTTGTGACAAATGGTTACCACTCCTGATATCTATGCAAAAGGAAGAAGGTCCAAGTCTTTAGAGTCCTGGTGCTTCCTGTCTTGCTATATGGTTGTGAGACATGCATGCTATCCAGTAACCTGAGACGAAGACCGGACTTCTTTGGTACTGTGTCTCTCCGGAAAATCCTTGGTTACCGTTGGCTTGACTTTGTGTCGAATGAGCGGTTGCTCATGGAGTCCTGAATGAGGCACATTACCAGCATTGTGAGGGAGCGTCAGTAATGGCACTACAGCCATGTGGCGCGTTTCCCCAAGGGTGATCCAGCTCGTAAGATCTTCATTGTTGGGGAGCCGACTGGCTGGACCAGGACAAGAGGTCACCCACATAACACCTGGCTGCAGCAGATAGAGGGTAATTTCCGGAGGGTGGGACTGGACTGCGTGTCTGCTTGGTGCGGCAACGAACTGTACCAGTGCATGCTCCCCAACTTGTTACCAGCAAGAGTCAAAGGGAAGGTCTACAATATGGTAGTGAGACCAGCTATGTTATATGGGTTGCAGATGGTGGCATTGACCAAAACACTGAAGACAGAGCTGGAGGTGGCATAGTTAAAGATGTTAAGATTTGCATTGGGTGTGACAAGGATGGACAGGATTAGAAATGAGTATATTAGACAGTGAGCTCAGGTTGGAAGGTTGGGAGACAGAGCGGTGAGATTGTGTTAGTTTGGACATCTGCAGAGAATAGTTGCTGGGTATAATGAGAGAAGAATGTTAAGGATGGTGTTTCCAGATAAGAGGAAAAGAGGAAGGCCAACAAGAAGGTTTATGGATTTGGTGAGACAGGACATGAAGTTGGTGGATGTAACAGAGTAAGATGTAGAGGACAGGAAGATATGGAAAAAGATAATCCGCTGTGATGACCTCTAATGGGAGCAGCTGAAAGTAGAAGAAAATTATTTCTATGTGAACTGTTTATTACTTTTTATTTATACTGTCCCTTTAAATGTGCATCCATTCCTTAAGTTATGTGTAGGTGGTACCTCAAAAGGTACAGCCACCATGATGTCACCACTATTGAGACCTCCCTCTGGCTATTTATTGAATCAGAGTAGAGGAACTCAATAGTGGTGTATTGCATTTGTTAGGAGTCTTTATGTAAGAATTGTTTCATTTCTGATTTCTGCTTTATAGACTTTTCACTTCTGCAACTGGATTTTGTTTGTGGTTTGTGTTTTGGGACTTGGTTACTATAAATTGCCTTTTTGCTCAGACCATAGCCTGGGGATGGGGGACTAGCTGGACTGGGGCAAGCCTTTTCTAGGCTTGCCAGTGAAGGTCTTGGGCAAATTTCGTGGTTCACTTTGGAGAGCCAAACCCCTCCAACCTCTTTGGTCATGTTGATGACTCCATTTAACAAAAAACTCTCCAAAAGTACCAAGAGAGATCATGTTAGCCCCCAATAACCAAAACTCTGTCATGCCTGTATCTTGTTTAACTGCAATTTCTTTAATTTAATGGACAACATGCCATTTTCAGTAAAGAAACAACGAATATAGATTTTAATATTAATTTAATGAACAAAATTAGACATTAATAGGTAGTACAGTGTACATTACTATGTCTATGTTATAAGTAAATAAATTAAAGGATATAGCTTTACGATATTCCCACAAGGATAAAGCGGTATTAACTCAAACTCCAAATCCCTTCATTTATCCAAACTTGAATTTTTTTTACTTTTAGGCATATGGCACCTGTCAAAGATGCCTCCAAAGTGCAATAATGTTTTCTGTTAAATAAAAGATATCTCTTTATGCTGTTGATATATAACTTGGCCTGATTTTCCTTCCCCACGATTTTAAAGGAAAAACTTTATAAACAGCACTTTGAATGGCAATTTAGCACTGAACAATTTTCTTAACGGTTTTGCATCTGTTCACATGTCTAAGGGTCAAAATTAATTAAAGATTTATATAAACCTAATTTTAATAATTTACAGGAATTTGTTAGACAAAATCTTGTCAGCTGGTCTAATATTCATCTAACATTAGCTGAGAAAATAAGCAAAATTTAAAAAAAAGTATTTTTACCAAATTCCTATTCTCTTTCCTGTGTATTCCGCTTTATAATTAAAGTCATTCTTAAAATAAACTTTGTTTGTATAGAAAATTGCCTCGTCTTATTTAAAAAAAAAAAAAAAAATGGAGTCATGACATTGCATCCACCTTCTGTACTATCACAGTTTAGAGGAATGAAGAGCACTGGATCCCCACCTGCAAGGTCTAGCTATGGAAAGAGTATCCTGCATTACATTTTTATACTCTTGTCTTTATGTCATAACTGCAAATTGCAGTAAATAATTAAATGATTCAATAATGAAAATGTGATTTCTGTAGGCAGATGCTGTACTATCAACAATTTGATCTCCGTGTTATGCCTATCCATGTTTGCTGCAATTTTTTTCATCTATCTATCTATCTATCTATCTATATATCTAAATGAACTTCATTGACAATTGTGTACAAAAGTATGGGAGGTGATGTTGCTTGTTCTGTTTTACTGACAGTTCTTTGGTTGGGTGGAAGTGGTTTTGAGGGTGAGGGGTTATGAGTGATTCTCAATGGTTGTACCACCACAAGAGATCTCTAATAACATGATCAGGCCCTGTAACAGCTTTTTTCTTTGTACTTTTTTCAGTTACTACCTTCTGTTTTTTCTCCTGTTATCCTTTCAGCTAACTTAGCACTTACTTCTTGTAACATTCAGGGTCTTGGCTTAAATATTAAAAGATCAAGTGTTGTCCATGAAGACCATAAGACCACACAGGCTTGTGTGACCCCTGTGGCTAGGTTTTGCAGTATTGCAGTATACAGTGGCACACAATAAAACACCCCAGGACTGCGGTGCAAAATACTCTGTTCATAAACACAGGACAAGTGCAAGACATGTAAAGTATACAGTACTATAACAGATAAATTATTAAAAATAAATAATAGGTAAGTGAATAGATAGTAATAAATTTAAATAGATAGTAATAAATACATAATTTGTAAATAATAACAGTAAAACTAATAATTTAAAACAATAGTAGTGACAAATTTACAAATGTACTGCATATAAATTATACTACTAGGGGTGGATTTGATGGCGGGGGGCAGCACAGGGGTCAGAATCTGGATAGCGAAGGGATAGAGGCTGTTGTAGTACCTGGCAGAACTGGATACGGATGCTACAGTATTTTCTGCCAGATGGAAGTGGAACAAAGTGACCTTCACAATGCTGTATGCTTTGTGGATACAAAGCTTTACAAAGATGTCATCAATGGAGGGCAGAGAGGACCCAACAATCTTTACTGCATTGTGCATTATCCATTGTAGGACCTTACAGTCAGAGACATTGCAGTTCCCAAACCAGACAGAGATGCAGCTGGTTAGAACACTCTTGATGGTGTCCATGTAGAATGTGGTGAAGATGGGGCCAGGTTCTCTTGGCTTTTTCAGCTGCCAAAGGAAGTGAAGATGCTGCTGATCCTTCTTGGCTATGGAAGTGGTGTTAACTGTCCAGGTAAGGTCACTACCAGGTAATACAACAAGAAATTTGGTGCTTTTGACCAATTCCATCACAGAGCCCTTTATGGACAATTGTGTGCTTCCAACGTTGTGGCAACAGTTAGGGCAAGACTGTTCTCTGTGCCATCATGACTGTGCCCCTGTGAAAAAAGCCATGTCCACAAAGACATAGTCTGAAAATTTTGATGTGAAGGAACCTGAGTGGCCTGCACAGAACCTTGACCTCATCCCTACTGAACACCCCCTGGGATGATATGAAATGCTACTTGCGAGCTAGATCTTCTCGTCCAACATCAGCACCTGACCTCTCACAAACAAACACACTCCAAAATCTTGTGAAAAGCCTCTCATATAGATGTGTCTAAAAACCTTTGGCCGCATGGTGTACATTATTTCTTTGATAAATTCTCTGTCTAACCATCTATATACTAGTTTGCCCAGATTTTGAATTGACTGACTGTTTCTGACTAATGAGACTCTCCTCCAAATAATTTGCCCCATCATAATTTTCAATCTAGGTTTGGCTACCTTTTCTATTTTTCAGTTCCTTGACATCACAGACAATTTGTTTGACCATGTGTCTCTTACCAACCAAAATGTGGTTTAGCAATGTTTTGTTTTTCAATTGTTTCATTTTAATTTACTTTTATTGACTTTTGCCAAAAACTATTTTCCAAACTTGACAAATTCATTACAATTAATTCTGCATCTTTTAATAATAGTGATAGTGGCTACCTATGAAATGCTCTAATCATGATTTCACAATGGTTGGGCTCATTTGAAATGGCAGAAGATTTCCAAGCATGAGTCACATCTCACATCTTTAGAAAGTGTGTGCGCTCATATGGCAGACTCTGACAATGAGTCATTAATTACTCACAGCAGACTGGAATTAAATCTCTGTTGTTCCAAAAAGCACACGAAAGTGGTATACTATGTGTCTTGAACAAAACCTAGTAAATAATGACTATCAAGCTTAGGGAATGCAAGTCATTTGTCTCCATTTCAGCTATAAAACATAAATCAGTGTTCAAAATAAATAAAGAAACAACATTAACTAAAGCTTTTATCAACTTTACTTAGAATTATTTTTGAAAAGTTTCAACACATATCCTTCAATTGAATTGTCTTCCAGAAGGTTTGGTCCTCCCCAAGATCTCTGAACTTAGAAAAACGTTGTATTCGATATGTCATGGTTCACTCCTCTTCCACCTCATGAAGGCACAGGAGCAAACCCCAAGGAAGAGACTGGGAAGTCCTGATAACTCAAGGCATGTTGTTTTATTCTCTCTGGGAAGATGCACTGTGAGGGGAACACCCATTGAGGTCACCAAAAGCTCCATAAAGGAGGACATTGGGGTCAAAAAGACACCACAAGAGCCGTAACCACTTCAGGTAACATGAATATAGATCTTAGCATAAAAGAGGAGGCCAGAAGGCAAAAGTTTGGTTCACTTCTGGGCATGCTATGGAGGAGAGTTCCATATAGAGATAAGTAGCAACTGAAACAAAGGACACATTTGGGGGCACTAGGTATGGTTCTTACTGGACAAAAGCCAGGAAATAAATCAGCCCTGAACACTTTTATAAAGCACCAGTAGGACCTTTAATGGGTCTAGGTCCTAAAAGCTATATTAATTGCAATATTTATCCTTACTTTCGTTCACTTAAGATAAATCTTTTTTTTTCTTAGTATGGAAGAGTTGGTGCATACCTCTGCATTCACATAAGGATGAAAGCAGGTCATAATAACCTGATGGTATTTCTCCTGAATTTGTATCAACTTTTTGGAAATAGCTTTTTAAAGTACTTTACTGTTATTAATCACTGCCATCTCCTAAACAAAATTAATATCTCAATTATTTTGAAATTTAAAAGAAAACAAACAATGTGATTTTTCAAAATACTGCCCAATTTCTTTAATTAACTCTGTTGGTAGGCCATTGACAAAACTTGGCATTAATAAACCGTCATCCAAAAATGAAATCACTCTAATCAGATGGGTTTTATTAGGTTTTGTTATGCTGTGGATGACTTCTATATTGTCCTTTATATTTCTGGTGTAGCCTTCTTCTGCTACCCAGTGCTTACTGAATGCAGAGAAGGCTTTTCACTGAATAAACCAGGCATTTCTATGGGACCTATACTGTTAGTCTATGGGGTTTTAGATTAATCTTCTTCAGCAATTATATTAAATGACTCTGGAATCTCCAAAAACCTTTAACTATACATTAAGGGATGCCAAACAAAGCTATACTTTATTTCCCTTACTCCCTAATCTCTTTCTCTCTAGCCACTGTTTTTCTAACGTTCCATTTGATCACCCTATTAGCACTTTTTTTTGTTTTATTCCAATATTTTTTTTTAATTGTTTGTGATTATTTATTTGATGTTTGTATTTGCTCATCGCAATAAGTATTTCATCGCAAAAGAATAAGATTTGTAGTATTTATTTTTAACATTAAAACATTTAACATTAAAATTGTTAATATTTTTGAAATGTCTATGATTTTATCTCTCTTCTATCCATTTATCTATAAACTGATCATTTAGTTTAGGTATGTGGATACTGAAGCAAACACATTGACAGATTGAAACAGATTGAAACGTAGGAACCAACCCTAAATGGGGTGTTCTTCTACAGCAGGAAGCACACATACATACATACATACATATATACATATATACACACATATATAGAGCCACCTGTTTAACTAAAATTAACTGAATTTTTAATGTGGTAAGAAAACCAGGTTGCCTTTGGAAAGACCTATGCAGACCCAAGCTTTACTTACAGCATATACATGATGACACCAATGCTCCAAACATCACATTGTTGACTATAGTCATGTGCATTGATAACCTCTGGAGCTGTTAAATGTAGAGACAATTATAATTAACAATTAACATAGAAAACTAATAATTGAGAGTCCTACAATTTTGGTTTAAAATTCAGATCTAGGTTTAAACATATACTACATGAATAGCAGAAGCAGCTAAATACAGTATATAGATTTCTACCTTTAAATTAAGGATAGCAGATTAGGTTAACAGCAGAGCAGTTAAGAGGCTTAATGTTTATCAAATCAAATAATCAAATCAAATCAAATATCCTTTTATTGTCAATTCACTATATGTGCAGAACATACAGGAGAATCGAAATACTGTTTCTCTCTCAACTTCATAGTACAATAAAATATAAAAAGTATAAAGTACAACATATAAGATAAATAACATTAGAACTTGTAAAGCAGACCTGTGTACAATGTGCAATAGTCATTAGTGCAAAAGCCAATTACACTAAAAAAAAATGAGAAGGTACATTATAGAGTAGCTTATGAGATGTACAAAAAGACAGACAGTTAGTAGAAGATGTAATATTGAGTCCTTATATAATACCAGCTGAGGTAAGGTACTTGGTAGATGGTGACTCTTGTTACGGTCCAGGGGCAGGGGGCAAGGGGGGGAGGTAGTGGACAGAGTTCAGCATCCTTACAGCTTGGTGGATGAAGCTGTTACAGTCTTGTGGAGGGGGCCTGGAGGCTCCGGTACCTTTTCCCTGAGGGGAGGAGGCTAAAAAGGGAGTGAAAGGGGTGGAAGGAGTCACCAGCAATGCTAATGGTTCTACGGATGAGACGGGTGTGGAAAATGCCCTTGAGGGAGGGCATTGGGACACCAATGATCTTACTGGCTGTATCCACTATGCGTTGCAGGGACTTCCTACAGGAGGCAGTGCAGCTTCCAAACCACACAGAGAAGCAGTTAGTGAGGATGCTCTCGATTGTGCCCCAGTAGAAAGAGCACATGATGGGGTAGGAACTTGTGCTCTCCTCAGTTTGCGTAGAAAGTAGAGGCAGGTTGAGCTTTCTTGGCCAGTGATGCGGTGTTATCTGACCAGGAGAGGTCCTCTGAGATGTACGTCCCCAGGAACTTGGTGCTACTTACTCTTTCCACAGCTACACCATCGATGGTCAGTGGGGGGTGCTGTGAATGACCTCTCCTGAAATCGACCATAATCTCTTTGGTCTTTCCCACGTTCAGGAAGAGATTGTAGTCTTTACACCACAGGACCAGTTGGCTCACCGCGTTCCTGTAGTTGGCTTTGTCATTGTCGGTGAAGAGGCCGACCACAGTTGTATCGTCCGCAAACTTGACAATGTGATTGGAACTGTAGATTGGTACACAGTTGTGGGTCAGCAGGGTGAAGAGCAACAGGCTGAGCACACACCCTTGTGGGGCCCCTGTACTCAACGTGATGGTCTTAGAGGTGTTATTGCCGACTCACACATTTTGTGGCCTCCCTGTAAGAAAGTCCAACACCCAGTTGCAGAGAGAGGTCTTGAGTCCCAAATGGCTGAGTTTTTGTATTAGCTGCTTGCGGTGTTTTGGGTCCACAGCTCGTTGAGCAAAGGCCATTTTTTTAAATAAATAATCACCGCTCTCGCAGCGGCTTAGCGAGGGGGCATTGGGCCATAGCAAGTCACGGGTCGATCTGCGGTGTGGGCGTTTCTTACTGAGTGCACAGGTGAGGAACTGCCCACATCCATGATTATTCCCGTGGGCAGCTGCAAGGGCCTGGGTGTTACTCCTACACCCAGGCATAGGAGTTGGAAGTCGCCCCGCTGAGCGAGCAGGTAGTGGGAGTGACCTGGGAAAGACGACTGGCCACGGAAGGCCGGAAAGGCAGCGGGAGTCGTGAGGCTTGGTAGTGGATTCCCCAACGTGTGCGTCCTGGCCATTGGTGTGAACCAAGTCTCGGGGACTGGGATGAGTGCCAGACCGAAGCCAGGGATCGGGAGGTCTCCAGTCTCGTTTGAATGTGTAATGGAAAAAAGGGTAGCTGCAGGGAGTGTCTCGCCTGCTGCTAAGCCCAAGCGGGATAAGCAGGTGAGACGCTAGCACAGAAGAAGCACCAGGCTTCTTGTTGTTGATTTTAAAAGACTGCTTCCAAAGAAACATTTTAACCTCTGGTTTTAAGGATTGTTTTTTCTATTTATTGATTTTACCTTCACGTTCCTTTTTATGGATTGTTTATTGAATTTTTGAAGCACTGCACTTTATGGACACTTTGTTTTTGTTTTGATTGTCTTTTAAATAAAAGCACTTCTGCACTTTTTGTACCATCCCCTTGCTTGATTGTTATTACCTTCACTGACTAGCTCACTCGGTAACATTATCGACGGTGTTGGGTTCAAGGGCTCCCAAAAATCAGATGGGAGCGTGGAGCCAGAACCCACATTGTCACACTGCTGGGGAATGATTGTGTTGAATGCTGAACTAAAATCTAAGAACAACATTCACACATAGGAGTTCTTTGAGTCCAGGTAAGTGAGGGCTGGATGGAGAGCAGCAGAAATGGCATCCTCTATGGACCTGTTTGACCTGTATGCAAACTGAAACGGGTCATGGGAGGGGGGAGAATGGACTTAATGCTCTGCATAATCAGCCGCTCAAAGCATTTCATGATGGTGGAAGTCAGTGCTACAGGCCGATAGTCATTATAGCTAGATAGGAGGGGCTTCTTAGGGACAGAAATTATGGTTGTGACTTTAAAACATGTGGGAACAACAGCTTGATCCAGGGAGATGTTGAAGATGTCAGCAAGGACATCCTTGAGCTCCTCAGCACAATCCTTCAAAGCACGACCAGGTATGTTGTCTTGACCGGATGCTTTTCGTGGGTTGATCCCAGAAAGGGTCCTTTTCACGCTGGCTGGGGCCAAATGTATGGCCTGCTCGCCCGGGGATTGGGTTGGGGTGGGGTTGGGAAATGGTTTTCTGTGCCGGTGTGCTCTTTTGTGTCTCGAACAGACCAAAGAAATCATTTAGGCAGTTAAGCAGTGTGATGTCACCTTCACACGTCTATGCTGGGGGTTTGTAATTAGTGATGGTTTGGATGCCACGCCAGAGAAACTGCATCTCTGGTGTTGCTAAAGTGTCCAGATATTTTATTGCTGTACTGCCATTAACTATTTATAATCTTTTACTTTACATGTTATACACTTTAAAATAGTAATAATTTCCCCCAGAACGTCGTTAGTGAACTCCATTTTAAAAAGAAGAAAATTTCCAGGAGAGTTTAAATAGGTACCAAATGTATTGTTGCTTCTTGGGAGTTTTACTTCCTTTTTTAAATATCTTCACAATAATTCTGTTTAGTAATGGCTCAAGAGTACTGATGACCTATTTACCTATGGCTTATTTTGAACAATGAAAAGTATGGGGTCATTTAAAAATGCAGTAAATTCATAGTACTGTTTTAGAATGTCATGGATGATTGACCAAGACAGCATTTAAAAAAAATTAACTTAATATCTAACTGAACTGAAAAACAGAAACCATATTTAGTAATTTGCACTGCATTTTACTAAAGTTTTATCAGTCTCTCTCTCACAGGCAGTTTTTATAACTTGCACTAGGACCAATAATAAAATTCTGATTACCCATATAAATCGGTGTTCCACATGTTGCCTGTAGCATATTTTCACTTCCAACACCACCTGTCTGCACTGCTAAACCAAAGTCTGTTACCTAAGAAAAATAAAAGTGCAATTTTTTAAAACTCCCTCATATGAATTTTTAGCCTTCCATGGTTATTTGAAGGGAAAAAAACACACATCACAGTAAACAAATATTTGAAATTTCCTCAACACACATATTTTGTATAGGAGTTAAAAACATTGGCATAATTTATAATATTCAGCTCTTGTTATTAATACAGAACTTTTTGTTCCATTATTTATGATTGTTCCTCTACCAAATTTCATTAGCACAGAAGTTCACAGTATTAGAATATTATACATGTAAAAATAAAAATAGTCCAATTCAAAAAGTTCATCAGTTATATAAAATGTTTGTTATGGACATACTGATATTCACAAAACATCTTACCTTTATATTAAGAAGTATTTCCTTCTCATTTAAATTATCATTGTCATAATTTTTAACTAGTATGTTCTCTAATTTTAGATCCCGATGCACAATATCTGTAAGACACAAAGATGAGATGGGATTTTAAGCAGTGTCAATTTTAACCTATTTAATAATGGTCTTTATATAATATTTACTATAAAAGTTATTATCATTTAAACTGTAAAGCTGAAGGTCTGCTAGACTCTCTGGTCTTAAATCTCCCTCTCTATATATAAAATCCAGCATCTCTCTATCTCTCTGTATGTCTGTCCGCTTTTCACAAGAGAACTACTTGGAACTTTGGAACTAAATGGATTTAAATTGTTTTTTTTTTCTATAATTTGTTTGAACATTCCAGTTGATTTTGGGACCTCTCGCATTGTGCTAAGTATCATAGTTCTTTTGCAGTACTGATTTATTTGAGAGAATCCAAGAGAGATGTAGTGGGCCAAGGCCCTCCTCACTCATGAGCCAGCCTCGGGGCATATCTTACATTCACTTAGCTAGCAAACGAGAGAACTACTTAATGGATTTAGATCGGGTTTTTTTCTAGAATGTACTTCAACATTCCAATTGATTTTCCGACTTCTCTCATAGCACTAAGAATCATAGCTCACATGTAGGAGCGATACATTTGAAAAAGTCAGTTTATTTAATAGAGATAAAGAAACGATATTCACTCATGGGCAGTTATACCTTGCATTGTCATGATGTAAGTCCAAACACAAAATCAAAATTCAATGTGATATTGACGAAAAGTTAATTCAAAAAATAATTTTTACTGAAGTGCCACACGAGGACAACGTCAATCTGTGGGAGCTAGAATTCTGGCTGGGTTGTAGGGGATCAAATACTTTTTTTCTTTTAATGACATGCAAATCAATTTATAACTTTAATGTAATGCGTTTTTCTTGATTTTTGGTTGATATTCTGTCTCTCTGCATTAAAATTAAACTACCATAAAAATTACAGACAGTTAATTTCTTTGTAAGTGAGCAAACTTACAACTTCAACAGGGGATCAAATGCTTATTTCCCCCACTGTATGTGCAATCACCACACTGACAACACCTGCTCTTCAGTACTGTGTTTGCCAGGCACTAAAGTCATAGAAGACTTTCTAGAGACATAATAATCACCTCACAACACGACAGCACCTCATAAGGTACAAAATTGAAATGATGTCAATAATATTTTTCCTGCAAAACACTTCTTTAAAAACGTTTTTGAAAATACCTTAAAAGTGGCTAAAAACACACAAAAAAGTCTCAAAATGGATGAAAAACACATGCTAAACAATATTAAAAAGTTTAAGAAACACTAAACAAATACTGGAAAATATACAATGCTCAAGTATGAATGAACCCTAATATTTACATATGTGTATGCACTGTATATGCATATAATTAAGTAACAAATTCTACAGGAAAAGTTGAATCAATGGTTAAAGAAAGCTGAACATTTAAAGCTAAACTATCTGAATTTCTTCTCAATGTAAATATGACACTATAGCATTTTTCTGAACAGAAAACTGGAGAAAAAGGTCATCTAATTAAACAACAAAATCAGTTAGATAAGGGAGACTCATTGATTTGTAAAACTGTTTGGAATAAAAATCGGCAGGCATGAAGTGAACCTGTAAACTACTGATCTAAGATCTTAATGAAATAACAGCACAACATTTAAAAATAGTAAGGTGATTTATAATATGCTACATCTACACAGGAAAATCTTGTAAGTGCTAATTAAAGGTATACAATAATTTATTCTTAAATGAGAGCTAACAAAGTATATCACATCCTGCAAAGTAAAAACTGGTAAAAGCTACCAGTTTCAATTTATAATTAACTGATTAATGAGAAAAAAATATCATTACAGAAAATCATTATATGTATTGTAAAGGTAAATAACAGTGCACATTTATAATAAGGTTCTCAGTCTGACAATTTGTTATGTACAGTGGTTAACAAAAGACTACCAAAATATTTTTGAGAATAAATAAATAAATGAGTACATTTAAATGCCTACATTTCTTAAATTTTGTTATGAATTTTAGAGTTCATTTTCATGTAAACTTGTTTCTGCACTTGTTTCAGGCTTTGGAATATTTTTCCGGTCTTTCAATATCTTTTATTGTTATTTTCTTTATTTTTTCTGACATCCTTTTGTTCCTGCTATAGGTGATGCAGTTTTATGCATTTGCATTGTTAACTAAAGCATCACCACTACTTAAGATGACCACGCTCTACCTCTGAATAAAATACAAACACAGCTGTTGTTTTATTCTTTGCTTTTCAAGAATATTTTGGCGTTTTTTGATCTTAGCATGCTCTTGACTATCACTTTTGATTTGCACATGGGTTTCCTTTTTATTTTCACCATTTCAGACTGCATCACTGTCATCTTCTTAGATTTAAACATATATTATTTTTTCTGGCAAGAACTCTCTACACTGGCAGTACAGGCATGCACAGCATTCAGAATGAAGGTTATTACAATGTAAAAAAAAATAAATCACATTTCAGATTATATACAAAATTATTATGCCTTCACACGACATTAACTGTAGTGGTTCTGACCAACTATTCTATAGTGTTTTGCCTTCCTTTATGTGTTTTCATGTGATAAAAACAATTATTTTTTGATATTCTTAATGTTGTCATAGTTTATTCCTAGACCCCTACAAAATAAACTAGAAACATAGTTATTGCCACTAGACAGGGAATTGAGAACTTTGGGGGACTTGGGGTGGCTCTTTAGACTTTTCCAATAAGTGATCGCAAATGCTTCAGGCCAGGACACACCAAGAAGAGACTCCGAGCCAAGAAGTGAACCAATCCAGTAAGGTTAGGGAAAAAGAAAAAAGAGGAATGTCACTTGCAGTAGCATGACACCAAAAATGAAGATAAAACATGATTGGAAATTCCAAAGAACAGCTTATTTCTGGTGTTAGCAAGAAACAGAACTCTGTCTGAGCCAGGCAGTACACTTTATGTAAGAAGACCACCACTTTTAAAATGGCATTTTTTCAACTTAGCATCAGTTAATAAATGCTTCCGCAATGGCTAGGGCTAAAAATGTATTTCATGGTCTTGTCACTTGCTTTGACAACTGACTGAGTCACTCAAAAATGCCTGCCTTCGAGTTATAAAAAAGTCCAAAAATGAGTCCTAATGCAAAACACCACTAAAGTGAGATTACATTACATAACAAGAACACCTACACCCACATTCTTTCCAGTTTCTTGAGATGACTTTCTCACTCTCTTTAACTTTTAAATTATACAAGTCAAATTAGCCTTGGATACAACTCTCCTGTCTGCCAAAATTTGTTTATGTACATGTAATAACTTGAATGCAATTACGCTCAGTACTAATTACTGATTAGTACTATTAATTATTACTCTTCGTACTATATTGCATGCAGCTTTATAAAAAAAAGAATACTATAATTGTGCAGATGTATAAATGCTATTTTTGCTTTACCTTTTTTGTGAAGGTATACTATTGCTGCTGCTAAACTGGAGATAATATGTCTGGTCTCATTTTCTGTAAAGTATTTCTTTCTCTGTAGAATTTCTTTCAGTTCTCCACCATCACACAGCTCAGTCACAAGGTACATCCTCTGTAAGTAATGCAAAGATATTTAAAGATCTATAAATATGAATATATTGTTGAAATTGCAACAGAATGCAACAAATGATTAGTACTATATAAATTTAGCTAGGCTGAAGTGAATCAACTTATCTAAATTAATAGAGCAAAATAAGATTTTTATTTACAAACCTGGTTTCAAAATTCTGTTATGGAGCTACCTCAGCATCTAATTTTCATTCTGATGGGTATTTCAATCAGGGACAAATTTCTGCCTTTACTTTAACTGTTATATTATATATTAAATAATATTAAATCAGAATTTACATTACTTCTTTGAGGAATTTAACAGAGTTGTGCCTTTTATTTAAGGTCAAATCTTAATTTCATAAACTTCTTTTTAGTACTTTACTGTGTTATCTCTCTTACAAAGTAGCAACATGTTGATCAGCCCATAAAATGCAAAAGGAACTGAATGACAATTAGTAGCTGCTGTTGATAATATTTTGTAATGAAACTATTGCCTGTCTTCTGTTATCATTTTTGAAGGAAATACTTTAGAGGAGAAACAATTAACAAGAAAAGTAGATTCATAAAGCAAAAAGCAAATGAACAGTGCACTGTTTGCTAAATTTAATGACAAGGATACAATAGTTCAACTATTTTCAATACCAGCTTATCCCAGCCCAAAAAGAACGATTATAGCAAAAACTTTTCTTAGACAAGTACATACCACACTGAAGTCTGATTCTGACCCAACTGAATGAAATCAGATAAGATGCCTAAGAATACATTAAGCCATTAACATGAAGACAAGCAGTAAAGAATATTTCCAATATGTTGTTTCATTTCTGTTGTTATCAACCTCACCAATTTCCAATGACAAATATTTATTGCGCACAAATCATTATTTTTCAAAGCCACTGAATTAGTAGAATAATAAAACTCTACAGTAATAGAAAATCCACCATTAAATAGGTCGAGCATAAATATTTTTATTTTAACAATGACAAAAAAAAACTTAACAGACTTTCACATCTTGTAGAACCATTATTGAAAATAATCTAATGGTTAAGGAAAACGGCAATAGATTTCTTATAACAGACAACTGTAACAATGTATGATAAGTTGGGCATAATCTCAAAGATTTGTATATAACTTTGCCTCCAACCATTTCTGATATATAGTAGATAAGTTACATGTGAAAGCAAAGCAAATCTGTTATAATCAGGTCTGAAGATGATATCAAGTTTGTGGGAAAACCAAATGGAACAGAGATTACATAAATGAAAACTACCCAGAAGCTTTTGTAATATATGTGTTACTAAATGGTCACTTAACTTGGGGATAAGGTTGTGTAGGTCACTAAACAGGGAAAGCTCCAAACAGAGGATATTTTCAGAAAATGTTCATGGGTCAAGAAAAACTAAAATACCTATTATTAATCATCAAAGACAAAGCTTCACTGTATCCAGCTGAGAGCAAGTAAAAATGTTTTAGAGGTTTTTCAGTAATTGCAATTATGGTGAGGATGGGCGGTGAGCTTGTTTTACCAATCAACACTTACAGTCAGGTCCATAAATATTTGGACAGTGACACACTTTTCATAATTTTGGCTCTGAATGCCATCACAATGGATTTGAAATAAAGCAACCATTATGTAATTGAAGTGTGGACTTTTAGTCTTAATTAAGGAGTTCACCAAAAATATTGTACGAGCCATTAGGAATGCCAGATATTGTTATACACTGTCCCCCTTTTTTCAGGGGCTCAAATGTATTTGGATATTTGACTGACAAGCTCTTCCACAGTCAGATTGGAGCAATTCCCTCATTATTTCATTAATTATTAAACAGGTAAAAGGTCTGGAATTAATTCCAAGTGTGGAATTTGAATTTGGAAGCTGTCACTGTGAACTCTCCATATGAAGTCCAAAGAGCTGTCCATGCAAGTAAAAACAGGCCATCATTAGGCTGAGAAAACAAAACAAACCCTTTAGAGAGACAGCAGAAACACAAAGACTGGTCAAATAAACCATCTGGTATATTCTTAAAAAGAAGGAATGCCCTGATGAGCTCAGCAACTCCAGAATGCTTAAACAGTTGTGGAAAACAACTTTGCTGGATGATTGCAGAATTCTTTCGTTGGTGAAGACAAACCAAGAACACTCTTCAAAGGGTAGGCCATATCATTGCCAAAGTCTACAATCAAGAGAAGACTTCTTGAAAGTAGAAACAGAAGGGTTACCACAAGGTGCAAACCACTGGTAAACCTCAAGCATAGGTAGGGCAGACTAGACTTTGCCAGAAAATATTTTTTAAAAGTCTGAAATAATTTTCTTTGGCAAAAGTAAACTAAGATTAATATGTACTAGATTCATGGAAACAGAAGAGTATGGAGAAGAAAAGGAATGACTCATGATCCAATGCATACCACATCATCTGTGAAACATGGTGGAGGCAGTGTTATTGGCATGAGCATGCCTGACTGCCAATGGAAGAAGGTCACTAGTGTTTATTGATTATATGAGTACTGGCAGAAGTAGCACGATGAATTCTGAAGTGTATAGGGCTATGCTATCTGCTCAGATTCCACCAAATGCTGCAAAACTGAGAGGATAACGCTTCACAGCACAGATAGACAATGAGCCAAAACATACTGCGAAAGCAAACCAAGTGCTTTTCAACACAAAGTAGTAGAATATTCTTCAATGGCCAAGTCAATCAACTGACCTCAACCCAACTGCAAATGCATTTAATTTACTAAAGAGAAAACTGATGACAGAAAGTCCAATGAACAAGCAGGTCCTGAAGACAGCTGCAGTAAAGGTCAGGCAAAGCATCACCAGGGTGGAAACCCAGCACTAAGAGATGGCCATGGGTTCCAGACTTCAGACAGTCATCAACTATAAAGGATTTTCAACCAAATATTGAAAATGATCATTATATTTATGGTTATGCTAGTTTGTCCTTATATTTTTGAGTCCTTGAAAATAGGGGGACCGTATATAAAAATGTCTGTCATTCCTAAACAGCTAATACAATATTTTTGGTAAACCCCTTAAATTAATTGATTGTTTTATTTAAAATTCATTGCGGTGCCGTACAGAGCCAAAATTATAAAAATTATGGTACTGCTCAAATATTTATGGACCTGACTGACTGTAGGTGCATTAGGCTGAGTTGTACTACCCTGTGTGAAGCAGCATGGACTATCAGGTTTTCAGCATGAGTGGGATTAAGTTACAATGCATGAGGAGTCCGCCAGGGGTACTATACTATGGTATCTATAGAAATTCAGATGAGCAGCCCTGGTTTAGAAAGTGGCAGAACAGAAAATTATAAATTGTGTACCACAATTGTAAACATAACTTCAACTTGAAAAATACTTATTTAAAAAAAAGAAACTTTCCTACGAATCTGAGAAATGAGAACATATTAATATTTAAATTGCAGTTTTATACTATTGTACATTTTAGACTAAAATTATTGTTTCCAATGAAAGCACAGCCAAAGCACAGCCAATTAAACCTGCATTGCTTTAAATGGTTGATTTGTGTAATACAAGATTTGAAAAGGTTTTATTTAAAGTTGAATCACTTTTACAACTTCATGGTGTCACACTATCAAGTAAGTGGACTACAGTTTGATGAACATATATGAATACATTTTCAGCACTTTATTACTTATATTAAGCAGCATTCTATTATCAAAAGACACACATTAAGAAGGTTTTTATATCTTTTCTCAAGTCAATATGACAAAACGTTGCATTGATCTTCCTACCTTTGGGGTTTCAAATACTTCTTCAAGGTGAATTATGTGTTCATGATGAACTCGCTTTAGGATTCCAACTTCTCGTTCCAATAACCAAACAGCTGAACTTCCAGCCTACATATCAGAAAGCAAAAAAAGGAGTTTATACACCACATTGCACATATAATCCTTTCACCATAGTAATCACTCACGGATCCAGAATCCTAGGTTTAAATCCCATGCCAAGCTTGAAGTATGTATAGTCTCTTTGTCTGTTGTACTCAAGATACTCTTTCTTCCACCTCCATCCCAAAGATGTGCATGTTAGGTTAAACAGTGATTCTAAATTCCCTCATTTTGTGTGTCTCTGTATGTGTGTGGGTGGGTTTGTGTGAATGTGGGTCTGTGCATTACAGAGTATTGTGATGGGCTGTTACCCTATACAAAATCAATTCCTACCTTATGCCTGATGTTGCTGAGGGAAGCTGCGGCCCCATTTTTCATGAACTTGGCTAAACAGATTTGAGAATGTTATCCCTAATCAATGTTGACAGATAGATAGATAGATAGATAGATAGATAGATAGATAGATAGATAGATAGATAGATAGATAGATAGATAGATAGATAGATA